>BPLR01008975.1:0-289733 GCA_021605095.1 Caerostris extrusa | reverse complement strand
AAAATAAAAATACATAAATACTTTATTTTGTGCAAGAACTGCTATTCATTTATTATTCAAAAAAAAAATAATAATAAAATAAACAAACATGACGACAAAAAATTATATTAATTTAATAAAAAAGAAAGAAAACAAGGAGGAACAATAACACTTTTGAAGGATGGCGCGAAAAGAAAAAAGTATGAACAACATTTTTAAAAGGGAGTGACAAGCAGAACTCACCATGTGCGTCATCTCACATGAGATGACCGAGGAGATCCTCTGGAGGTTCTGGGGGCTGGAGTTGTGGGGGTCGTAAAGCAGGTTGGTCTCGCGGGAAGGTGATCACCCCCAGTGCTCCATGGCTCCAGAGCGAAGTCGGGATGGCCACTATGTCTGCGAAAAACAAACTCAATCAGCAAGAAGAATCACATAACTAAATTACGCTTTTGCAATCTTACTCCACAATCTCGTGAGTATTGGAGCAGCATACAGAATGATTGAGAACGCACGAGCTAAGTTTTTAAGGAGCAATATAAAAACATTGAAAATAGCAATTTCAATATACCTGACGACCAAACGTCATTATAACGCTAACGGCGAGCTGCCAGATGGTATGGATAGTCACATAAAATGCAGAAACATAACAAAGAGTTTCTAATATGTTTTTGTTGATAGAAATGAAAGAATATATACAAAATTACGCAAACTGCTCAAAGCCCTTGCCAGGAAGTAATTTATAAGAACTTCCAAACCTTTCCACTTGGCGACACCTTTACCACGAGCTCCAAAATGATACATATTGTGAATATATAAATTAAAATACGAAATAACACATTTGTAATAATAAATCAAAATAAAATTCAATTTTTCGAAACATATTTGAATATAATTTTTAAAAAGATTAATGGCAAAGTTGAATATTCATACTAATGAGTTGGGTGATCTTCTTTAATTTTATATCATTTAAAACTTGGATGAATATTTAGCACCATAGGACATCAGTTTTTTTCGAAAAACAAAGTTTACCAATTTCTCAATTTCATTAGCTTTAAAGTTTAGAGAGCTGCATCCATTAATACATAGTAAAATGGCAAGAGCATAAAAGTCTTTTCAGAAATCTCAATCTCATTTTTGAAAATTGATTAATTTTAAACTTATAAAAATTTTTTCGCGTTTAGTACACACCCCAAAAAAGACGAAACAATATTTTCTTGTGCACTTTCTTTAAACGTGTATCTCATAAGTAACAATTAAGACAAACTAAAATAATCATTTCTTCCACCGGAATTACTGATGTACGTTGGTGTTTATTTCTGACACAGATGCAATATCAATATACAATGTTATGAGCAACGTGATGCATCTATTCTATAGTATGGTACATCGATCATGAAATACCGATTTTCGATAAACAATACACAAAGCGATGACGACTTCAATTACAGAACACCTCTAGAAGATAAACAATACAAAAAACTTCAACAGAGAGCTTACCTTGCTTGGGCAGGGGATAGTCGGGATACGGAAAAGTACTTTTCAAAATATTCCAAAACTCTGGAGCCGAAATTGAGAGCGTACTCAAAGCCCTTGTTCACTTGGTCAAAGTGCCGTGTACACTCTGGAACTGAAACACAAAAAGAAGCTCTTGTAATCGACGTTATTTTTTCACATTTTAAGACACAGTATCCATTGGGCGTGGCCTGTATGAAAGCATATTTAATTCTCTAAGCCTTTTTCTGCTGGAAATTTTAGAAATGCTTGGGAGGTGTTTTTCAGCACAGAGGTTTGATGCTCCACCTCAGCTGGCCATTCGGAAGTGAAGATCATGTTCCAGAGAGGGACCCGTGATTCAAGCGAGCCTTGCAGCCAAAGCAGAAGGAGTGTGCTCATGGGCGTTCTACCAGACGGATTACCCCTGTAACGTGAAATACTCTACCACGTGTTGGAAGTGTTGAAATTTCCCGGAAGAAAGTCACATAAAAAAATCCGGCTTCGTCAGCTGCATGGAGTGTTGCATTTACCTTCCAGAGACCTATAGCAGGAGATAACTCTTGGAAACTAGACATGATAAAAGAATTAAATTCTCAAGATTTCTTTATTTTCCATTTTTATTTGACCTATGGAAGGAAACCAGAAAAGCGGAAGCACAACATATTATGATGAGCGGCTGGCTTCCAGGTTTATACCCGCGCTCTTTGTACTCCCAATACCACACATCTTTACATTGCATCCTAATAATGTGCTCTCTGTTATGTTAATATATTTGCAGAACAGCGCCACCATTGCAAAATGTTTTTCTCCAGGAATTTCAGATATAAAAAAAACTCTGAAACCATTACAAGGCATGTCTAAGCTAACACTTACTTTGTAAGCCAGTCAAGGAATTGATTGGAGGCTGACATGTTATATTTTTTATTGGAATTGGGAAAATGTAATCAGGTCAGATGCAGAAAAATGAGAGAGACCAGGGACCATTTGGCACAAGAAGGCTGAAGAAGGCACTGAGGGAGCCCAGTTACCTGGCTGACCACCAGGGGCACACCTACTCTTTGCAGGTTAGGACTAAAGGTAGGTTTTATTCAAGGAGACATGATTTTTGGTTTTCAAAAGCATTACTCTGTCCACCTCTACTTTGCATCATGCAGAATAAGTTTTGCTTCATTTGCAAGAATTTTATTGCTTTTGGAAGCGCTTTCCAGCCCAGAATCAGGTTCTTCAAGATTCATTATTACGTAGCTGATTACCATCTGGCAGGAAGCGCATCATCCTCTTTGGGACCCGCGTGTGGAAGCAGCTGGGAAATTCAAAAAAACATAATAACAATAGATGTGAACTTCCATAGGAGGAAGTATTCCTACCACCACCCAGCCGCCTTGCAAGATTCCTTACTGGGACAGTCAATAAAAACGCCATGGCGAGCCAGTCGTCTCCAAGGAGTTTCCGTTTTACCACAAGGCTTTGCATTTTGCTGCCTTCAGTGGAGCGCAGCCGGAAGGACCTAATTCACCACGGGATTTCCAGAAGGACCTGAAACCATGAATCTTCTGTGTGTCTGCATCATGGAAGTATCTTTTGAAATTATACTATATTAAAAGCGGGGTCTGTAATTCTTACATCAATTGGCTTCGCGATAACAAATTATTAACAGCCAGCAGCCCCCTCCCAATTAAATACAAGTAAGGATTCATTCTATTTGTTCCTGAAATGGTTACTACTGGAAATTGGTTTTTATGCGTGCTCATCGACGACTAGGTGGTCCTCTCAGATTTTGACGTCCGAGGCGGACCCTCAACCAGGACACATGAGTGTGAAACTCTTGCCTACCAGTTCAAAATCCTCCTCACATATACTCACTGAGTTGACAAACAGCTTCTATCATCCTAAGAAGTTTCCCACTAATCAAACTCCGACGGTAGTTGGATTTTTGCTGTTATTTGTAGTAGCTGGCACGGTTGGACACCGGCATACGAGCATCTCTTATGATAGAGTTTACCTACTAAGGCAGATGTTCTTTACAGAGTATCTCAAGATTATTATTTTGAACTAGCGTAGATGAACATTAGTGTCCTCTATTGACCATAAGTAAATATGACACATCGCCACAGTTTTAATCATTTATATAAACTTGATAAAACCTTCATATCAAGTTCAAAACCATCATGCCAAAGGTTAATAACTCCTTCTCCGATTAGCTAATTTTTATAGCAATGCTTGCATTTTGATACTCTTGTGTGACTAAATATAATGATTAATTCCAACAATTGAATATCAAATTTTAGAGAAGAAAAAAACTCGTGATCCAGTAAAAGTGTTTGTTGAAGTGGTGTTTTATTTTAAATAAAATCTCTCAATAATGGTTTAGATTGCATATAACAATTTTAATCTATATAGTGTAGTCTAAAATGGACTTATTTGACGAAGAAAGTATATTTGAACAAATACGATTTGCCACACTTGGAAGAAATTTCAAGTGTTTATACAGTTGTTTCAAGTGTTTTAATAGCGCTGAATATATTAAGCCCTTTATTTAGTCCATTTCAACGTGGCGACTACGAATATTTTTTTAGTGTTTTTAAATGTCTCCTTAGTTCTGTAATAAATTACTTTTACAAATGTCGTCTATGAATTAAAATATCCGCAACTGAGGTGTATTGTATAAGAATCTCTAAAACAGCTTTTCGAGTCTACCATTTATTCCGAAAAAATCTGAACGTGTTAATTTTTTTTTTTTTAATGTTCTTTCAAATCTTGCAAATCTATGTATAATCCTATCAAAGCACCCTTTTTATAATTTTAATTGATTTTAAATTGGTTAAAATTTAGATTTGATCAATTTAAAAATGGATTTGATCATTTTAAAATTTGAGGATCAATTTTAAAATTGAATTTGATCATTTTAAAATTGGATTTGATCATTTTAAAATTGGATTTAAAATTTTGATTTGATCATTTTAAAATTGGTTAAAATTTTGATTTGATCATTTTAAAATTGGATTTAAAATTTTGATTTGATCATTTTAAAATTGGATTTGGATCATTTTAAAATTGTATTAAAAATTTGGATTTGATCAATTTAAAATTGTATTAAAAATTTGGATTCATCCAATTTATAATTGATTTGATCTATTTATAATTGAATTTAAAATTTAGATTTGTTCATTTTTTAAAATTGGATTTAAAATTTGAATTTGATTAATTTAAAATTGATTTAACCTTGAATTTGATTAATTTAAAATTGTCTTTAAAAATTTGAATTTGATTAATTTAAAATTGGATTTAACCTTTGAATTTGATTAATTTAAAATTGTCTTTAAAATTTGAATTTGATTGACTAAAATTTGGATATGTTCATTTAAAATTGATTTAAAATTTGGATATGTTCATTTTAAAATTGGATTTAAAATTTGAATTTGATAAATTTAAAATTTGGATTTGTTCATTTTAAATTGGATTTGAAAATTTGATTTGATCATTTTAAAAATTTGGATTGATCTAGGATAGCATAATTTTATTAAACTTCAGAAAGTATAAACTTAGCGTTTAATTTTAAAGAATTTATTATTAAGAATACAGTAATTTGAATTGCATATTAAATCAAACAGCGCTTGAATGTTAACGCGAGATAAGAAATGCATGTATAGAATACTTAAATGTCCTCTTTCTAGAAATATTCTATTTCCAGCATGTTAATAAATCCATTATCTTTATGCATCTTTTCTTTGAAACTATTAACTTTAAAAAGTGTAAAATAAGGTAGCTTGCAGTGACATTTTTATGTATTTAAACATCTCTTTTGTTGATAGTAGCAGATACAATAAAAAAATTTCTCAAGGCCTTGTTTTTACACTTCAATGTTTCACCGTATTTAATTCCGTTAAAAGAAAGAAATTTCTGATAAAAATGATAAATTCCTTGTGTTAAGAACCTTCAGGGATAAGATATATATATCATTAAAATTTGAGCTGTAAAATTTGATAAGATATGAAACAAAATTTTAAAAGAAGAAATAGGGTTCCGAAAAATAAGGTTTAAAAATTTTATAAACTTTTCCATGAAGATAAAGTTGTGTTTCTAAATTTTATTTGGCTCAAGTTTCTGGAAATGTATTTCTATTGTACTAGTAACAACCGTATTTAAAAATACAAATAGCCATGGATACTTTTTCAGAGTGCAAGTCGGGTGAAGACAATTTTTTTATAGATCAGGATTGGTTATATCCCAGAAAATAGTTTTAATTATCTTTTCTTATAATAAGAAATATAATAATAGTCTATTCAAACATTTATCGTTAGCACGTTCCCATTGAAATTTGAGCCAGCTTTAACTTTTTAAATTTGTCAGCTTTACTTAATGCACTTGGAAATGGAAATTGTAAAAATGCAAATGATGTTCAAACTTCTTCCACTTTAATTACTGAAGCATATGTATCATAGAAAATAGAACATTTTTTCAATATTAATATTTAAGTAGAATTAAGCATTTCTGATATCTTTTGAAATGATGGAAAATACCATTTTTCCATCTGTGATAGATTATTTCAACACGAAAGACCAAAGAGCAACGATCTAGATAAAAATCGGCCAGCGAACTGGACCAAGACTCGTTTTTTCCACATCTTGCTGTCTTAAAAATCGATATTTAAGTAGAAGTAAGCATTTCTGATATCTTTGAAATGATGGAAATACCATTTTTCCATCTGTGATAGATTATTTCGAAAGACCAAAGAGCAACGATCTAGATAAAAATCGGCCAGCGAACTGGACCAAGACTCGCTTTTTCCAAATCTTGCTGTCATAAATACAAGACTTATTCAGAAAAATTCATCTGAATTTGAAGCACAAGAATGTAAAAGGCGATTTACAAAGTTTTCTTTTATAAAGTTCTATAAGCTTTTTTTAATTATGCCTATCATGTGCGATGATCAAAAATTCCTGCCATATCATTTTCATGCGTCAACGGAAATAGTTTTCAAAACAGCAAAACTTATTTTGTTTCATATATTTTAAGTTCGAAAAGATTTCATTGATTGAAAATGATGCAAATGTATAGCTGGTAACACAATTTCTTCATCAACACACATCAAACAATAGTAGACTGAGGAATCTTAGATCTAAACTAGCAAGATTTCAGCTTACAAATGGTTTTAACCATCTTCATCTTTTTTTTCAAAGACATTCTGTCCCTAAATCCAGTGATACCACTTTTTTTTTGCAAATTCATAGAATTTTGAGTGGTTCTTTTCATATTTTCTGCAAGATTCATTATTGTATCTTAATAACTGAATGGCAACATGCTAAAATGCTATAAAAATATCCACTTGTCATCTTTACAGTCGTACATCAGTCATTATTTTCTATGTCAATTTTTAAATATACAATAACCATAAATAGGATAATTCTTTCATATCAGCCTATTCAGTTGCTTTTTATATAATTGTCTTGAAACGATTAGTCATTGTTTAAGCTTAAAAAGATTGTTTTAATACTGATTGCAAGACTGATTAAACTTGCAAAAACATTTCGTTTTACTGATTGCTTTTATAGCTGTTTACTAAATTTTTATCTTGTAAAAACAGTTAAAAACACTTTAAGTCACAACTTTTATCTATTTATCACAGTTTTACAACAATTATCTTAGGTAACTTTTCAAATACAACTTTCGAGAATTATTTAAGTGTAGTATTAAAAATTAATTTTGTAAAATAATTTGTTGATTGAAAAAGAATTTTCTCACCGGTTTACCAGATGAAGTCGTCGTGCTCAAGAATTGGAAATCGCAGACTATGAAGCAAACAAGATACGTTACCATGGGAACGGACTTTTCAAACCTGGTCACAAGGAGTTCGGAATCTTCTTGGGAATAAAGTTCTGTCACCTAGAAAGTTCACAAGAATATATGTTTATAAAATTTTCACATAAATGTGAAAAAAAAATATTTCATTTTGCCTTAATTGATAGTTTTTCATATTATTTTTTATTAATTTTATTAAAATATAAAATATTACATTTTAATAATACAAAAAAAAATATTTTTAATATATAACTGTTTAACAAGTTTTAAGAAAAATATATGTGTAATAAAAAACGAGGATTAAGGCAAATGAAATACAAATAAATATGTATGAATGTTTGAAAACTAACTAAATAAAAATATAATTTATAAACTATCCTGTAAAAATTTAAACACGAATCAATTTTTGTAGCAAGCAATCGTGAAATTAAAGAAATTGGCTTGTAGCAATTAACATAATAGACATTATTAAATGTTGGTGAATTGTATGGATGGAAGAAACCCTCTGGACCACTTCAAATACTACTAGGTGCCTCTTAATTTATTTTTGTTAACTCTATTTCTATTTACAAACATTATATATATTATATATATATATATATATATATACAGATATATACAGAATTATGGGTTATTACAAAGTATTATTTACAAAGAAATGAAAATTAAATATATAAATTTGATTCACAAATGCAGTTCACTCAAAGACGGAGATTTTCAGAATTCTGGTATCTACGACGAATCTAATGTAAACATGCGGCAGACCTAAATTATCATACGGCGTGATACACGAACGCACAAGGGGCTCACTTTGTAAAACAGGCAGAATCTTCGGTCTGTTCAGTCACTTTACAGGAAAAGAGAAAAACACCATTTCGATCGACTCATTGCACTCCTTTTCCTCCTTCAAAAACCTCCCCTTAAGAAAATCCATCAAGTGGAAAGGATTAGCGTCCTTCCCTTCTTATTGAGAGGACACTTCCTCAGCCCATCGTCTATCTATAATCACGATGCAGCATTTTATTACGTAGTCCATATCATATCTGTAATTGTTTCGTCCTATGAAGGTCGAACAGACAATCGCTAATTTCCATGATATATCATTATCAATGACACTGATTATCCGTTGTCAGATTTAAGTGACATGTTGTTCTTATTAGAACAAGACACTAATTGCATGTAGTATACATATCCACAACAATGCTTATCTGTTGTCAGATTTGAATGACAGGTTGTTATTAAGCACTTATTAAAGAATATACCCTGGGAACAGAATTGCTATATCTCTTCGCATGGGAAAAAATGCTACAGCCTGTAAAGAAAAAGTTGTTATGGTGATCGTCTAATAAAAGCAAGGCCAATGGATTATCAGTATAACTAGTATCAGTATAATCAATATATAGGCGAATATATCAATATATAGGTATAACTAGGCGAAATGCTATCCTCAGACACCAGTTACAGGAAGACATTGGTCAAATAAATGCAACTTTACACAAAACAACGACAAATTTCACTACGTCTAGACGCCTTCAAAAGACTGCATCTTGCCTATCACCCATTAATAGTAAATTCCAAGAGAATAAAGACACATGATTTGTCACGTCTGTTTTGATGAGCAATTATTTGTTAAAAATTTGCTTTTTTAATATAGATTTTTTCAGACTGGTACCATATTGTATGCGTCCTATTAATTTTTATATTTTTATTTTTATTTATCTAATAAAATAATATAACTGTATTCGAATTTTCATAATGCTCTTGCTTAAGTAAGGCAAAAAAAATCTAATCTATACCAAAGTTTTGCTCACGAATGTACTTCTGTTAAAATTATTTTCGTTCTACTAAACTTCTAAATAAGCCTGATAGCCGAGTGTCTGGCGCTCGGTACCACAGGTTTTCGATTCGAGTCTCGTACCATAGATGTTTGTAGGGGTTCTGTATCCACTTTAAACAGCAGGTCTCGGTTTAGTAGTTGGGCGTAGTGTTGACAACTCTACCCCGTAAAAAGAAAAAAAAAACATCTAATGTTTGAGAATCCGGCAGTAAACAGAAGTTCTTATAAAATAAGCTGGATTACTAAGCTATCGCGCCATTGAACAAGAAGAAGAAGAAATCCCTAAATTAACAGTTCTCTTTATTCAGAAACTAAACCGCTACAACAAATAAATTCGCAGCATGCTTGCACACCACTTATAAATATAGATTTGCAGATTGCTTGCGAGGTTCACATATCAGCAAGTGAAATATTCGAAATTTATTTGCGAGGCTCGAATACACGGGGATCATAAATCAACTACGAATAGATTCGCGGTATGTAGTATGGAACTCGTTTTTGCATAAAAGAAATTATCATTCATAGCTTAACATGAATTAAGAGTTTAATAATTCAGCATTCTATACAGTTAGATTTATGTTACTCTTATACCATCTGCGAGTTTATTTATGCTACTGTGCCCAAAAAGTAATACCAACTATTTTCTTTTTTTTTTTTTAAAACCTTCATTAATTCTTCCAAATTTATTTCATCGCACACAAAGTAAGCCCCTCCGGACGCAGTGCACTTATGCCAATCTTTTTTTTTTTTTTTTTTCCAATCCTCAATGCATGCTAAAAAGTCATCGGCAGGGATGGCCTTCAAAGCGCGAGCCGATTCATGTTGAATCTCTTCAATCGATATAAAACGGTGTCCCCGAGTGATCTTTTGAGTTTCGGGAATAGCCAAAAGTCGCATGGTGGGAATACGGTGGTTGTGGAACGATATGGGTTTTTTCCTTTTTGACGAAAAAGTCACGAAGAATCAATGCAGTGTGAGCTGGCGCATTCAGCGTTTTCGGTAAAAACGATCTTTAACACGTTTGGGGAACAAAATGGAATTGGCCGATCCTTTTGAAATTCCAACATCATCAGCAAGGTCTCTAATTGTAAATCGACGGTTCGCAAGCATCAAATCTTTAATTTTTGGACGTGAGCTACGTCCGTTGAGGCTGATGGTCGACCAGAGGGCTCTTCGTCTTCAACACGTTCTCCGTCTTCTTTTTTAACTGTTTATACCACTTCTAAACATTTCTTTCCGATATAGGAATGCTCACCGAATGTCTTCTGCAACATTCTAGACGTTTCCGCAAACAAAATTTGATGCAAGTTCTTTGCTCAATGAATTCAGACGTTTCAAAATTGCCGGAATCGGTTTTAGCGTCTCACAAAGCCAAGCGTAACGCAAACACTAATGAATATTTTGACGCGAGATTTCACACAGATGTCAAGAACAGTGCCAGCAACCTAAAAGAAAAAAAAAATTGAAATTACATAAGCTCCTGTAATTTTAAATTGATAATTGGTCTTACTTTTTGGACACAGTAGTAAGGTAGTCTTATACCATCTGCGAGATTATGTATAGTTGACAGTGAACACTTTTGAAAACAGGATAGCAATTGGCAATCCAACAAAAGACGTACCTGTTCGGGCATGTTGGAGAGAGCCACATAACCTTCCTCGTGCACCAGTGACACTGAGAAGGTAGCTTGAAGGAAGGCTCGTCGAAACAGGGGAAGGCCCTCCTGGCGTAGGTGGGCTGGAATTTGAGGTGGCCAGGTACCTGCGAATAATTTATTCACATTAATGCTGTTTCCGAAATAAAGATACTACTTTTGGGTATGTTGAAATGAAACAACAAGAGAAATATTTTCTCTGCTCTGACGCTCGGTACCACAGGTTTCGGGTTCGAATCCCGGCAGTATGGATGTTTGTGGTTCGTAATCTACTTTAAGACGTAGGTCCCGGTCTCATAGGATCGTAGAGCGTCACAGAGCCCAATCAGACTTCTTCTCACACATCATTCCCAAATTATTAAGGGGCAACTCAGCTCTTGACACAGTAATGTGGTGTGGTAGTAGTAGAAACAATTTCTCTGACAAAAATCGCAACACACAGGAAAAGTAATATTAATAAAATCTGATTAACAAAGAAAAGTCATTTGTTTTATTTCTCGTTCCCTGTGAATGCCCGATTCATGTGAAGCAGTGAAGAAATTAGTTAGCATGGATTAGAATACCATGGTAGCAGATTTGATTGCAACCATACCCTGAAGCCCCTGCTTTTACAGTAGATGAGGATAAGTGTCAGCGAGTGTACGAATCGACAATATGAAAATATTACCAACTTACTCCCTTGTACTACAGCCCATGGTGGGCTAAGGGCGTCCGCCTACTGACAGATTTCGAAAAAAAGGGATGGGTTTCTTTTTGCAGGGTAGGGTTATCAGCTTGTACGTTCTACAATCATATTAGGGCAGGGGCCTACGGCAATCAGCTTCTACGTTCTACAATCATATTAGAACCTACGGCTTAAAGTGGGTTCCGAACAGCTACAAACACCCATGGTACCGTTGGGACACAAACACGAACCCTATGCCACGGAGAACAGAGAACTACTCACTTGGGCATTAGGCCTTATGAAAATATACAAAATAAAATAATTATAATCTTAATTTACAAAATTTCATCAGCTTGAAATTTCGGGTTCGAGCCCCGATAACATTGCAATCGTTATGAGAAGAAAGGAGAATAGAGGGCTTAATTAAAAGTGTCTTGAAGGAATTTTCAGAGTTATTTCATATGACACGTAAATGTGGGACAATTACTTATAGTTGAATAAAAATTCTCCGGAATGGTAACACTTCTTCGTCAGCGAATGTCGTGGCTTAAGTGAAATGTATTACAATCCAAAGCATTATAAAAGTGAATAAATTTTTTAAAAAAGAAGTTCATTCACAAATTTTTTATTGCGTGTAAATATGTTATTTTCACATTTTTTTTTCTATTTCTCAATTCCTACTATTAGTTCACACTCTCCCTATATATATCTTGTTTCCATTTTCAATCGTTCATAAAATACTTTTATTCATCCACTCAAAATGCATTTCTTTTGAACTTGTAGTGGAGGACACTGGATGTTAATACTTTTTTTTTTCAAATATTAATTCAGTAATTAAATTTAATTAATTAATTTTATTTATTTTTTTTAGATTTAAGTTGCATGTATCTAATAATAGATGGCGCCAGATGTAAGAGGAAAATTTCAACTTTATTTGTAAAGGACTTTTCTGCAATATAGTGAAAAAAGAGTAGGAATTGACTTTAAATTTTTTTTTTTTATTACTTGTTTTTTTGCGTGTAAACATGCTATATTCATTTCTTTGAAATGAATAATGAAATCTATTGAAATTATGGACAGGTGGCAGAGATTTATCTTCTTACTATCTGTGATAAATCGGTGATTCGTATAAAGTGAATCATCATTCAAGGTCTAATGAACCCTATTTAAAAATAATTATGATTTTTATTGTTTTAATTACGATTTATATACAATAAATATATAGCTCTTTTCACTGAACTGAAATGAATAATGTAATCTATTGGAACTACATGTTTTGTCCCATTTGTAGGATATTTATAGGACACGGTAGGACTGATTCAATTCCTTACTACCTAAGATAAATCAGTGAATCAACAACGTGAACCATCATTCAATATAATGGACCTAATATTAAGACAATATCTTATTTACACGTGATAATAATTTTAAAAATTACATACTATTTAGGAATTTAATTTATCATAAAAATTATATGTAACATATACATAGAAAAATATGTTGATTTCAAACCAATGTGGAAGATAATAAAATATTGCCTTGTTAATTGCTGCATGTTTAAATTTATTAAAATATTTCTATGAAATCTAACATATAAATTTTAAACGATAAATGCGACTAATAAAAATTTAATACTTAAATTGCTTTTTTTTTCCTCCTAAAAGTTAGAGAAATTTAACTGGAAAAAATGTCATTTTTGTGCAATTTTTAATATCACAATCCCAAATTAGGGAAAACAACCATTTATAGTTTTATTTAATTAAAAATTGCTGATTTAACTATTTCTTTATTTCACACAAAATAAAAATACAAAGCATTCACAGAAAGAGGAAACATTTATTTTCTTAGTTTTTTTATTTATAAGATATAAAATACATTTGTGCACGTCTTTAATTTTTATAGGAGGCTTTAGTTTTGCACGCACGCACATCAAGATCAACTAAAGTAATGTATTTTTTTTGTCATTTATTTTCATTACTATTATTATTATTATTATTATTATTATTATTATTTTTCATTTTCACACATTGTGCATCAGAACGTAATATGATGGCTTTATGAAATAAATTTATCTCTATTGCTTATCCCGCGTTGGCACGTAGTCAAAAAATATTTTATCAGAAAGGTCTAATTATTACTTAATAATCAGTATTATACACATTATCATATTTTTAATATCACTTTTCAATTATTCTACACTTTTATTCTTCACTTTTCATTTATTATAAAAATAAGTCGCCTACTGAGAAAATCCATTTCTACTGGAAGACAAGAACTCTCCACACACACATCCTCTCGTCACCAACAGCGAAAGTGTTAATTAGAAAAAGGTCAACCTTATTGAAAAATAAGGTAAATAATCACATTTATATTGAAGTATAAAAGTAGGCACTGAGATGTACAAAAACCACCCTGGTGTTGCAAACCATATTTAACCCTTTAAAGTAGTTTAAGTCAACTTACCTCTTACCGCCCAATAGTGGGCGTTCCAGTTTTCAAGGTGAGCGGTAGAAGTTTAGGCCGATATGGAAGCACTTTCTTTTTAATTCAATTGACTTTTTAAAAACGTTTAAATGGAATTTTTTTTTAGAGTATTGCTTAAAACATTTTCGTAACATTATTTAAAAATATTTTCATTAGGATTTGCATAAAATTCTTTAGTGTTTATATTTTATGACGAGTCACAAATTAAAAACGCAGAATAATGCAATCTTATTACGTAGTTTCGAGGTAGATACGTCGTCATTATGAAGCTATACGTATGATATAAAAGCTGCGTGATATAAAAAATATGCGTCATTTGCGTATGCAAAAAGCGTCATGATATAAAAGCTGCGCAACCAAGCGTTGCTTCGATTAGTAATCGACTAGTTGTTGACCAGTCAAGATCAGGGCGTAGGTCAAATTCCAAGCCGAACAAATCGCGCTCAGACAGTACAAGATCATAAGGATCAGAAACCAAGGACTGATGGATTCTTTCCCGGCAAAGGAAAGCTTTTTTCGAGTATTTCGAAGAATATATGACTCTGTAGACTTATGGAACGAAGAACCTATGGCTTCGCAGACTTATGGAACGAAGAACCTCTGGTTATGGAATTGGTCATAGATTTAGGAATCAGTTTGTAGTTTTTAAAATCTCAAATTAATGACGTACACCAATGATAATTTAAATTTCCGAAAATATACTATTTGTATCGTCTGAGCATAAGTTTAATTAAAATTACATAAGTGAAACTAAACGGCATTACCACCGCTTAGCATTAGATTGCCCATAATGAGTTATTTTATCTTTGGCCAGTAAACACTTATCTACAGCTTCAAACAAAATCTCAAAAAAAAAAAAAAGAAAATTAAATACACTCGTGGCTATTTGACAGAGTATCTGAATATAGGTTTCGTAGAATCTGTTGTAAATAAACAACATAAAATTTGTTTAATGTGTCATTAAACATTATCCAATGAAGCAATAAAATCAAGTCGACTGCGAGAACATCTTTCTACAACGTATCCAAATGATAAAGACAAACCCATTGAATATTTTCAGAAAATTTATAAATAATTTCAGAATCGTTGAACGATCGTTACAACATTTAAGAAAGAACATAACAGCAAACGAAGATGGATGAATTTCCGAGTCTACTATTACAAATAATAAAGCTTTATTGATGGCATATGTACGTTATTTTGATTATGACCATACATTTCTAGAAGAAATGCTGTTCGCAATAAATCACATTACGGATACAAGAAGATTATCTATATCAATACTGCGAAATCATATAAATAATATTCATTTGAATAGTATCGTTGCTTGCGCTATTGATGGAGCTCTATCAATTGAGCTTCGCTATAGTGGATTTGTTGCTTGTTTCAAGGAAGAAGAACCAAATATTTGATGTAACTCATTGTATAATGTACAGACATCTTGCAGGAAAACATCATACAAGTTTTCATTCATCATTAACTATAATAATTCAAACCGAAAACAAGATCAAATCCAATGCAAAAAGATTATTTTCCACAGCTTTGCCATGACATTAAAGAAGATTTTAACACGGTACTTTTGCACACATAAGTTCGGTGGCTGTCAAATGGTCCATCTTTAGCTCGTTTTGTTGCATTGTATGATAGAATCGTACAACTTTTTTGAATGCAATAATGAGACCAATCTGTTTCAACAGTTAAAAACATCAAAAAAATAATGCCTTTTATTTGACAGACATTTTCAATAGATTTAATGATGTCAATTAGCAGGCTTCAAGGAGCTAATAAAACTTTTACAGGTTGCCAAAGTATTGTGTTCATTATTTATTGACAAGCTTGAGCTGCTTCGTTATAATCCATTGATTTGGTTTGGTTTATCGCTCTACGATCATTTTGTGCACACTTTATACTAATTATACCGGGACCGTCAGTTTAACGGGAAATCCGAACCATTCACAAACATCCCTTTCACAGCCATGATTCGAACCTGAAGCCTGTGGTGTCAAAGACCAGAGTACTAACCAGTTGGCCATCAGGCTACCTAAAATCTATTGAAGAGAGATTTTCATCAGCTTTTAGAATTATTATTTGTAAAAGATGATGCAATTCCAGAGGATATCGAGACTCCGTTTGTCAATAGGCTAAGTCATGATTTAAAGATACTTTTAAATTGAAGGTGTAAGTATAACTGGATGAAAAATCCTTTTTCAGCGTGATAAAACTTGCCAAAAAAAAAACTGATGATGCCAAGAAAAACTGAACTTTTTGATCGTTTGTTTCATAATAAAGCTAATAAGATTTTTCAGGGGGAGGGGGGTAAGCTTCTATTATGTATATTTTCAAATCAAAAATAAACCTATTGTTTTTTTCTTTTGCCTGTTATTTGTGTATCAGTATTCGATTAACGATTTTGCCAAACAACCCTAAATTCCAATGAACAGAAATTTCAAAATTTTTTCAGATTTTATTTGTCAATTTTTGGAAAAAAATACAATTATAACTCTTTCATGACTTTTGTTACTTAACAACAACAACAAAAAAATATAAACAAAAAAATTATGCTTCTTAAATACAATATTTATTTAAATTATAAAAAAAAAAAAAAAAAAAAATCACATCAAATCTGTTTATCCGAGAAAAGAAGCATTTAGCTTTAAATAATAGATTTGAGCTGAGGAAAATGAGCTTCTTTACTTCAAATTATGCGCTTCAACAAGTATACTCGTTTTTGGAAGGAAAAAAAAGCGCCAAAGTGGAGCCAATTGGCGACTGTTTTTAATCGGTTTCTCAAAAAGAAAAATAAAAGTTTTCCTTAAAAGACAGCAGTAAAAAGAATCGAATTTCTAAAGGGTTGACTGATCACGATTTAAGTGGCGCACTGTGTCAGCCATTTTTCTTTTTCGGACAACAAAGAAAAAGGTGTTTTGTTTAAAAATAAATCAAAACAATAAAGATTTGAAAGCAAATAATAATAATAATAATTCAAAATATCCTTAAACGGTCAGTTGAAACCATTAATTTGGGAAAGGAAAAAAATCTCAGTACAGGAAGTTTTTAAAAACCTGAAAATAAATGTAGATGTTTTCGATCTTATCATTTTAAGCTTAGGTCATTCGTCAATTAATCCTATAATAAAAATTCCCAACAAAAAGATTTCAGAATCAAGAAGGTCCTAATACAGTAAAGGACATTATGACAGATTTTAAGACCAAGCACCATTTATACTTCATTTGAGCAGACATTGGTCACGTTAGACTTTCAGAATTTATTCGGATATTATATTGAATTTTCATTTATAAACTGTTCAATACTTTTAAGAATTTAATCATTATTTCTTTTTCATTTACTACAACTGGCTTTTGAAAATGTCGGAAAATCTTTTCTTGAATCATTCCTTTGCACCATAGGCTTCAGGTTCGAATTCTGGCGGTGGCAGGGATGCTTGTCAGCGGTTCGGAATTCACTTTAAACTGTAGGTCCCGGTCTGTTTAGCTCTCGAGTGCATAAGATGACCGTAGAGCGATAAACCAAACCACGAATCTTGAATCATTCCACACTAAATTGCTTTTTATTATTAGTATTTTTAATCTTTTTTGAGTACCATTTAACTTGAATTTTTTGAAACTTCATCTTGTATTTCTACTAACATTAATTAAACAGCCAATTAAAATTTCAAGCATATTTATGAATTAAGATGAGGAGGTTTAAGGGGGTATTTCCCTCTGTTGGTACTCCGTAATCGGTACGCTAGTTGCCAGTCCACACTAAAAATACAGATATGTATAATTGGATTAGAGATTACGTGGAAAATTGGTAAACGGCCAAATCGAACGGATTCAAACAGATCGACATAACAGAGGTTTGGTTTGTCAGTCTGCGGTTACATTTGTTCCACTTACACTTTAGGCTAATTGAAATGAACTGGCTGTTTAATGTGGATTCCGAACCACTCACAAACATCCATGCCACCTCCAGGATTCGAATTTGAAGCCTGTGGTACCAAAGGCTAGAGCGCCAGCCAATTGGCCATCAGGCCGCATCAGGCATAATAGAGTGAAAAGTAATTTCGAAAGGGCTTTAATTGCAATAAAATTAATTTTTATCTATACTAATTAAAAATTTAAAATACATGATATCAAAAGAAAAATTTGATGAAAAAGTTTCACAATAGTTATAAAAATTTTTTTCCTTTCAAAACTGCTTTATGCTCCGTATATCTGAGTAGTACCCTAACAAGTAATATATTCGTCCATTTCCGCTTTACGGACCGATGTTTACCTTTGCACACAATCGGTGGTCAAACCATAGCAGATTCAACGTTACCTAAAGTACACTTTCACAGATTACAGGACTACAGATTTATCGTGTCCATTCCCGGCAAAACGGGAGCTTTGGTTTAGGCTTCTTCAGCCAGATTTTAAACTTTCGACTTTCTGTAAATTATAATTATAAATGTTATCTACTCGGCGGCTCCGATTCTAGTAATAAAAGACAATATATCATTATAAAGAATTCATATTTTGGAACGCCTTAAAACATTTGATTTTGATTAGAAATGGCGAAAACAGTGTATAATATTAATAAATTTGACCCTTTTGAATTTGCAGTAAAGTTAGATATAGTTTCGCATCGGTAAAAACAAGCACATCTAAGAAATGGTTGGAATCCATCTACTGGGCTATTTTGACATAGTATTTTTTTAAAAATGGCTACATTCAAAAATGAAGCTACTTATTACACCAAAAATTGATATTATTATTATATACAGGTGAATATTATTTTCTTTTAATCATACCACTAACAGGCCACCAATATCTGATGATAGAAAAGCATTACAATCGAGGCAGACTTTCATAATATTGGATGATTATTGTTGCGAGATGCTTAAAAATGATATCATGATAGTCATCGAGTCTTCGTGTTTCTAAAAGCAGTGCTATGAATCAGGTAAAGATTTATATTTAAATAGTCTGTTTCGATTTTACTGGAAGAACTTGAATACTGTGTCGTTAAAATATCATTTACCTTAAGTACATTTTCAGGAAATGTTTATAACTAGTGAATTAACAAACATAACGCATGGTTAATTTTTGAACAACTGGATTCATTAAAAATTATTTCCATGAAACCATCATGAATATTAAGAGTTTTAATGCAAGAAATTTGCAATTATTTTTAATTGCTTACATTCAGTTTATTCTAGTTTATATTTAATGTAAAGCTTGTAACCGAGCTTCCTCCTGCACACTGGCAAGAGCGCCACCCTGTGATATTCAGGAAAAATGGTCAGTTGGCCTCGAGACTCTCACCCGAAAGGAAGTACAGCTGAATCTACTTTCCCGCTGAGAAACGTTTAGTTTACAGTCTCTCATCCCGTTAGAAAATATAGTTAATGCAACTCTGACACATTAGTTGGTCTACAGACTCTCACCGGAAGAGAAAATACATTTCGCGCATCCTGCGCGTAGCTGAGTATCCTATTTTCATCTTAGAAGTGAAATCCTTCCTCACATCTATACTAATCTGTCAAAAATGTGTTAAACAGTGTATGTCACTGATTGTAAGTGTGTGATGTTTGTGAGTATGTCAATAAAGCTATGTTCTATGAGTTTTCCAACCTGTTTCTCAAATATCTCAACCAGTTACAATCTGGTTGCCCAATCTACATACTACAAGCTTTTAATTTTTATTGCACTTTATGCAAACTTCTAGAAATGTGCATAATATAATAGTTTTAATGATACATAATATCAAATACCTCCATATAAGAAATCATACCATCAAATACCTCCATATCAAATACTACTCATATAAGAGCACCAACAGATATGATTCGATGTTATTCAGCTTCTGTTGCAACACTAGTATATTTTTGTTACTTTTCCAAATTTAAGTAAGAAAAATATCAGTTAAGAAATTCAGAAAGCATTTTTAGGAATCAACATAATAATATTACGCAGAAAAAAATTCATTATTTAAGGCGACAGCATATCAAATATACACCTTTACTATAAGACATTTTAACATGGTGGCAATTTAATATCATAACTAAACGTAGTTTCACTAAAGCAATAAAAATTATACAATAAAAAGCATAGAATTAAAAGAAAACTAACGATGTGAAAAAATATAGCATAAAACATCTTTCTTTTATCAGAGTGCCAACATAATACATGAATAAATTAATAAAAAAAAATTCTGAATGTAGATAATTAAAATTTATTAGATCAGCCTTTGAAGAGAACAAAAAAAAAAGACGTTAAAAGGCGATTGCAAAAACAAACATTTCACCATTTTAATTTCAAGAATAATCCTGAAAAAAACTTTTAATTATTTTCAGATATCTGCAAATATTTGATTATACCCACACAGGTAATAATTTTTAAGTTTTAGAAAGTTTAAATTTATTATACAAAAAAGAACTTCTTAGAATTTGTCGCCATTTTCGACAATGAAGCAAATAATAATAATAAATCAGAAAGAAAGAATTGGATCGCTCAGAATTTTAATTTTTGTACTATTAAGGCAAAATTTTTTATTTAATTATCGTATAAATTATTTATGATTATTTTTAATATTATCTATTTATAATTAGGATTTTTGATTTTTAAATTATTTATTATTTATTCAATTCCTTCTATTAGCTCACACTCTCCATATATATATATATATATATCTTGTTCACATTTTCAATCTTTAATAAAACACTTTTTATTCATCCCCTCAAGTTCGAATACATTTTTTTTTTTTAACTTGTAGTGGATGACACTGGATGTTAATACAGTTTTTTCAGATATTAATTCTGTAATTAAATTTATTTAATTAATTTTAGTTTTTTTTTTTTAGATTTAAGTTTCATATATCTACCATTAGATGGCACCAGATTAACTAAAAAATTAACGAAAATTATTTATAAAGGACTTTCTGCAATATAGTAAAAAAAAATAGGAATTGACTTTAAATTTTTTTTTTTTATATTACTTGTTTTTTTTTTTTTTTTTTTTGTTTAAATTTATGAGTGAATATCAAGAAATATGCTGATCATCCTTAAAAAATTCTGATCCTAAATTCTTTCGGGGTTTTGTTTTTTTAATGCAGCAATTTTATAATGATAAATCATGTTTTTTATTTAATTAAATAATAATTCCCATGGTTTTTGGCTATGCATTAGATAAAAAATAACAATAAATTCAAAGGGAGAAAATTACACGTTAAAGTGTTACAGTTTTTAGAAAAACATATATATTGTCATATAGTCCACCCACGGAATCATAGGGAATGGTAAACATCCGGTTTATCAGCGGAAACGGACGAATCTATTGCTTGTTGGAGGTGCTAGTCTGATATATACACAGTAAAGCAGCTTTGAAAGAAAAAAGTATAATAGTTAATGTAGAATTTTGTTTCATCTAGTGTTTCTTTTAATGTCATACTATCTAAAAATTTAATTCTTAAAAATTAAAAATCATTTTTGTTGCAATTAAAATACGTCCTAAATGACATCCCCCTAGGAAACTGCTCTTTTTGAATCCATCCGATTTGGCCATTTACCAATTTTCCACGCATTCGGTTGCCGAGCTATACACTCAGAAAGACAAAGCTCATGTTTTATACTAACTAATATGGGGATTATTTTAATTACATCGATACATCCTGTTATTTTTCCATTGGCACAACAGCCTCATGGTGTGCCAAGGCCGTTTGCATACTGGCAGATTTCGAGACTGGATATGTTTTCTTTTTACGGTGTATTGTTGTCAGTCCTACGCCCCACTCTCTACGGTTATATTAGATTGAGACTTACAGTTAAATAAGTGGATTCCGAACCACTAGTAACAAATATGACACCGCAAGGACTGGAATCCGAAACCTGTAGCAAAAAACTCCAGACAATCGGCCATCAGGCCCCACATCAATATATAACCACATTATATATCAGAAATATATCATTAAAAAATAGAATTATTTTCCCGAAAGCAGCGGGAGAGAGATTTACTTTACTGTTTATTCTTTTTATTGCTACTTTTATGCATATTATTAAAATTAAAATTATTATTGTTGTATATTATTATTAAATTATTATAAAATTTCATATTATTATTGTTGGAAAACCAATCTAATTTAAGCAAATTATATTAGTAATATTGTCGCCTATCTTATCTTATCTTATCTTAAATACTCATAAAATGAAAGAGTGATTAATGATGAAGTGATGGTTAAGAGTGATGGTTTCCAAACGGATATAATTCAATTCAAAAGCCCGAGAAGTGAAAATTCCCATCTATAATCTGAGCATCGTCATAATATATCTGTATACCAAAAATTAAAACTGCTGGTATTTGCAGGTAGGTACGAACACCTCAAATGGGTGACCTTCAAGTGATCATCCCTCATTGACGTCACCATGTGGGTGTCATGACGTCTAGGTTTTCCCTTTTGAACTCCAATTCTTATACGCCGATTGCAAAAGTTAATAGCAGGCCAAAGTTCATGGCATTTGAAAATAACAGCCTTAATAGTCGGCGAAGAATTAAAACGAAAAAATATCTAAATAAAGGCACATAAGAGCTCAGTTCCAGCTGCTCGAGGATTGAGCAACCTTTTCACAATTGCAACATCTTCTCAGTTGCTGCTGCCAAATGCAGAGCTGAGCATTTCTCAGAAAAAGGGTTCTGAATGTGTGCGCGCAAATGGAGCCTCGCGCAGAAAGATTGGCATTTCCCAGAAAGGAGCGACCTTCCCCCGCGGCTTGCGAAACTGCCATACCTGGAACGCGCCGACTGATGAACGGATTCAGTCCAGCGATTCACGCGTATTCGCAGCTGCGCGCTTTTAGGAAACTTCTTACGAAAGAGTCTTCCACAGCCAAGCGCATTTTTCAAAGTACTGTTGGATTTCCATTGAAAATTTCAATCGGTCAACGGATTCACTCTTAATCAGGCATGACGGACTTTGGTCCGGCTCAACACATCTCCATTTTACTTACATAATTGGTCATTTAAACAAAAATAATTTCAGAAATTGAGGATAGATTAAATCAACGAAAAGGATTCAGTTTTCATTTTAAAAAAGTAAACATTTAAGGGTAGAAAAATATTTATTGAATGTTTCTTTGATTTATTTTTTTTTATCCTACTTGGTAGACATCAACAACTAGATCAGTCCAAGTACCAGTGTGGTCTCTTGGAAGGAGGGGGACAGCTTCTGTTATAATGGATAATGCACCCGTAGGTAGGAGCCCGACTTGGCTTTGTGACGCTGAAAAGGAGGGCAGTACCTTCCAAGGAGGACTTTTAGGGGAAACTACCCGCATTTGGGTATCGTATGGGGGGCTCCCAACAGGTAGTCCGATTAACGAGGCAAGATGTTGAACATTACAAACGCCATCGAGTCTTCTCTCGTTTTTTAAACAGTATCTGCAACAAAGCCGCCAGCGGATTGAACCTCAGCCTTTATGCTCACCAGCGTCGCCTGTTGCCACGAGTCAGGCCTTTGATTTTGAGTGATTTTATTGCACGATAAAAATCGGATCCTTTGTCAATAATGCGCTAGGAATCCATATCAATGTTTTTTTTTTTTTTTTTTTTATCTTTACAAGATTTATTATCAAAAACTAGTTCAAAATTGGACATAGCAAAGTAGATACGATTGTTGATAAATAATATATTGTCTGTTTGGATCATTTACATGTGATCTAGACATTTTAAAGCGTGAATATAAGAAAAAGCCCGATTGTAATCCATCCTCGACTCGTAGCCCATTGATAACTGAGCAGCTGACTTACGAGGGGTCTCAGGTTTGAACCCACTGGCGGTGCCCATTGTAATCACTGCTCTATGAAACGAGAAGACTAAAGAAAGGTTGTGGCAATTTGTTTAAAACAACTCGCACTGATAGTCATGATGGTGGATTTTCCGAGTTCTCTCAATACGACACGGAACTCCAAACGGCCTACATTGAGGCAATGTCCCCATCCCCTCAATTTCCCTCGGTGAGTTGTTCTTGTTATACATAAGTGAAATAGAAGCTCATTGATGTACAACATTTCAAAATTCAAAAAGGATGGAGAACTGAAAATTTCAACTTCACGCCGGAAATAAGCATAAAAAAAATCAATAAAAATTTAAATTATTATAAAAGTTTTTCCATGGAAAAAAGAAAAAGAAACTGTTCCTTATATTTTTTATTTTATTTATTTATTTATTTTTCTCCATACAATTATATCCAATTCAAGTACTTTTTCCATCGTGGTCGTTATTTTATTGTCACTTCATTGATGTGTCTCACCTACAGCAGAGGCATTTACTCTTCATCTATGCGTCAGCATGTAAGCTCGTGAGGTTTGTTGACTCTTTTACAATTGGGACACTACTTCACTGGGAAAACGTTGGTCAGTCAGAAAAAAAGTTTGCCCTTAGCGATTTTAACATCGCGTCCATCTCTGACCTTCTGGTAGTTTGCCATTGTTTTTCAGCTGCACACATTAGTGGAACACAAATGAATAGAAAAAAAAATGATGTCTTGTGATTGAATGATTTCCCTTTAAAAACGAATTTCTTCTACTCACTCGGTTTGTAATGATATAAGTTCGCCAGAAATCAGAATTTCCTTCTTATCTGTAAAATCATTAGTAAGAAGATCTCGCATATCTCAGTTTCTTTGAAGGTCTTGTGAAAATCTAGATTAAATCCTTAGATTATAAACCTCTATGTTGAACATTCTAACTCAAACGTTTTAATGAAAATGATATATACTTGCTTAACGATATTTTTACTCTCTAAGATTTTATTATAGTACAACAACTATAAAAAAAAAAAAAAATCAAAGAACGAGAAGATTTCATCTGTGGAGACCCATGTTCAATTTATGCATACACGATCAGGGAATCATCGAGTGATGAAGGCAGGACATTACCATCTGGGAGAGTTTTTGAGGGTGACTACCCCCGTGTGTCACACGAGAAAGCTCCGCCATGCCAACTTGTCCATCGATGCGAGACGCTTCTACAATCTCCTGCTCGTATCCGCAACATATATTGCTGGAGAGATACGGTAGCTGCGTGCATTTGCATTTTGTCTTGGATTGTGGTTCTTTTGAGACAGTACTAACGAAATACCCTTCCTGTGAATTTTGTCTATTCGAAAAGTAAAGATTGCAACGAACGTCACCAGAGGATTCAAACCTGAGCCCTTCTCCACACTTGGTGCACATTTTACCACTACATCTCGAAAAGAGCAAAAAACTTAATCCTATATTTTGGAATTTTATCAAATTCAGAGATGTTGAAGTAAAATTTGTGTGAAAAGGGTAATGGGTTTGACATGATATTAACCAATAAGTAATTCTGTCACATCAACGTACAGGTATTCGAACAATACCTCATAAACTTCGCAGGACGAGAATCTGAGATCGAAATGATACAGATTGCCTAAGTAACCATACCTCTACGATGCATAGTTTGAAGTCACCTACAGTGAAGGGAAAATGAACTATAACAGAAACAGCGGTAATTGTATGACATCGTAAATGCATAGGAAAGAGTTCAAAATGAACCCCGTTCTTATGAATAAATACATGCACACATCATATAGTGGTCAATTGTACACAATCCAACAATCATGTGCCCACAAAAAGTGAAGACAGCATACAGACGAGCAAATAAGTCTCATTATGTAGTAACTTTGGACATCTGAAGGAATAGTGTATCCAATCCAAATTCCTTCAGATATCCCCACGTTAAAAAGTCCAAAGGAATCATATCTTTTAATCCTAATGGCAATAAAAGTAGAGCTTGACATCCAATCTGCTGAACATATCGCTTCTATACTGAACGCTTCAGCGGGTGGAACTTCAGCCCTAATCCTGACCAGCAGCGCACGTTACCACTGAGCCACGAGTGGGCATATTTTTCATGAAGAATAGGTTTTCATTGTGACCAGTTCCATGAAATGCGTAAGGAAATATTGGAAAGTTATGTTCATTAATAAATGATTTAATTTTTTTATCTATTGTATTTTTCCATGTTTAAAATTTGATGGATTTTACTTATTCAAAATTTAATTTTTAATATACTATTTTAAATGATCAGATTATTTTTTAATTTACTTACATTTATAAACGAAATAATCGATTGCAATGAAATTTTATAATGCAGAAAAATTAAAAAGCATTTTGACATTTTTAAGGCTTCATTTCAAAAAATAAAGGCATTGCATTTTATTTTTATTCAATAAAGAAAATATAAATTTTATTATTTAGCTTTTTTTTTTTTTACAATGTTACCAACATTTCAATGTATGCAAGATTAATAGCACGCAACGAGTCAAACTTTTTCTACTCCATGTTTGAAAACATTGCTTGTCAATCCGAATTTTGGAACAATACAGTCATCATTAGTCATAGGCAATGCATTAGAGAGCAAAAGCCGGCCGGTTGACCACCGATAAATACCGACATCCAACGGGTAAAAGATTTCTAACCATGTTTTGCAAAGCAACAACGAATCGACAGTTTCTACTGTAATTCGACTACTCGGACGTCACGAATTAGGATACTGATGAATAATGCTATTCACGTTTCCCCATAAAAGAGTACAAAGGCTTCAAAAACAGGAAGAATAGTCAATATTTGAGGTGATATACAAAATAGCGGTCTGCACATTAAAAGGTAGTAAATAATATAAATAAATATTTACAATTATCGGCATTAATACATTTTACAATGTTTTCTACAGTTTTTTTTTTTCACTTATCATTCAACTCAAACCATATGTGTACATCTTCATTTATTTGCATGGTTTTTTTTTTATTTGCATGTGTTTTTTTTTATTTATTT
This sequence comes from Caerostris extrusa, assembly GCA_021605095.1. Classification (NCBI taxonomy): domain Eukaryota; kingdom Metazoa; phylum Arthropoda; class Arachnida; order Araneae; family Araneidae; genus Caerostris; species Caerostris extrusa. The sequence goes on along the minus strand of BPLR01008975.1, from coordinate 262,988 downwards.
ATTTCGATTCTTGCACTATTAATAGTGGTCTGCACATTAAAATGTCGTAAACGTAAAAAAATAAATAAATATTATACATTACGTATAAATATTTACATACGGACATTACATATATTTACATACGTATAATTATTTACATACAAATTTATTTGCAGACCACTATTAATAGTGGTCTGCACATTAAAATGTCGTAAATGTAACAAAAATAAATAAATATTTACTATTATCGGCATAATACATGGTACAGTGTATTCTATAGTTATTTTTTTTCACTTATCATTCAATTAAAACCATAAGTGTACATCTTTGTTTGTTTATTTGCATGCTTTTTTATAACTCCTTAAAAAATTAACCCGATTTTACTCGTGTGTTATATTTGTATCTTTACTGAACACAACCATTTAACACGCCCAAAAATTATTTTTCAGTTCTGTTCATAAAAAATAATCATGTAATATAATATACATATTACATAATTATGAAAAGGAATTATAATAATTCTGACTCGATGTCCTTCAATATCGAAAAAGATGTACGATTTGCTGCATGTTTTTGTATTGTTTATGACCTTCAATTAATTATCGGTTATTTATTTTAAAACTGTAGACATTTTTAATGACAATAGCATCTATGTATGATGTGGTAATCTCGAAAGTTGGTATTATTAAGAGGAATCAATGAATTATAGACCCGAATTTTAACATATCGTATCTCATATTTGTAGTTATTCGAAATACTACGAGTTACCTAGGGCCTGAATGGCCGAGTGTCTAGTGCTCTGGCGCTCGGTACCACAGGTTTCGTGTTCGAGTCCCGGCGGTGCCATGGATGTTTGTAGTGGTTCGAAATCCACTTTAAGCCGTAGGTCTCGGCCTGAAGCAGAAGTCAGACTTCTACCTAAGGGTGCTCCATCAGAACAGAAGCTTCACCCTCTTCCCTCCTTCCATGAGAGATACGACAACAACTACGAGGTTAACTTGTGAAAAAATCACAAGTCAGATTTCAATTTTGGAGTATTTTGAGCTAATTTCATATATTTATTCTAAGGCAAACTATCGTGTCTATAAACAGTCCTTCTTTTGCAATTTCATGTCGTTTGACAAATATTTGGCTCGATGTCCTTCAGTCCCCAAAAGATGGTCGAGTACTGCATGTCATTGACTACTTATTACTGCTTGCGTTTTATACTCAGTTATTGTTTTCAAAATGAGTCAAAGTGAAGACATTTTGAATGACATTTCTTCACTTTGACTCGTGATATCCATAATAGAGTGATCTCAAAAGCTCTGAAAAGTATCAGAGGATTACAGTTCCGATTCTAAAGTACATTCTGAATGAATAAATTTATACTTTAATTTCTATAGTAAAAGAAGGACCTGAATGGCCGAGTGTCAAGCGCTCTGGCGCTCGGTACCACAGGTTTGGGGTTCGAGTCCGGCGGTGCCATGGATGTTTGTAGTGGTTCAGAATCCACTTTAAACCGTAGGTCCCGATCTAATAGGATCGTAGAGCGTTGAGGGGGCATTCTTACTCCGCGTCCGTGGCTTATCATCAAGTTAACACGCGCCCTCTGGGTAATGCAAAATGAGTAACGCCGGTACAGCGCTTGCCTTAAGGCATCCAAGACAGCTTTCTAAGTGTTTGCCAGCTGCATTAGAACAAAAAAATTTCTATAGTAAAAAAAATAAATAGATAAGATAAAAATTTTATGACCATCATTCTAACAATGGACAGTTTTGCTTTTAATAAAAAAAAAATAGTTCTGAAATAAATTTTATTTGAAAAAATTGATTTACTAAGGTTTTGAATTAAGTTTTAAAATTGTGTAGAGATGCATTTAATAGATTTTTAATGAGCATTTTCTGCATTTTAAACTTTATTATCAATATTTTTCTAACCACAAATTGTCAACACAAAATTTACTATGTTACAGGCTGAAATTAGAAAAAAAAAGTTAAGGTCATTACAGGTGGGCTGAAAAGTTCGTAGACTGACACATAGATGGCGCTACTAGTATTAAATCCATATGATGTTTAGTTAGCCCTGAACTTCAAAAGACACATGTTATAAATTTGACAGCGGTTGCACTATTAGTATGTGAGTTATAGCATTTTTAGTGTTCATCACGTGCAGTCCACTCGGCTGACTGTCGATTGGACTCCGGTGTGAAATGATGGAGCCATGTTTCATTAAATTAGAAAAATATTCCAAAACAGGAATTCTTTTAATATATTATTGTTTAATGGGACTAAATATATGGAATATTGTACCTTGTTCTGATTTTCATTGAATACCGAAAGTCTCGCATTTTTAATACTCTAAGCCAAGTAGGCGATGTTTCTTTCGCGAAATGTATTGAAAAAAGTGTTTTCATGATAAAGAAAAGAAGCCGCGGTGATTCATTTACTTAACCCGATTTGAAAAACCCACTCACCTATCTTGAAGAAAGTGTGTCGGCCTGAGGCGTTTTTTTTTTTTTTTTGTTTTTTCTGTATTCCTTTCTTTTTACCTCTATTTTTCAAAATTTCGAATGATCGAATTCCGCTTGGGATTATAAACAAAGATATCTTTTTTTTTTTTTTTTTTTTTCGCGTTAATACATTATTTTTTCAAAAATAAGACAGGATAAAAATTTTATGACCATCATCCTAACAATGTACATTTTTGATTTCAATAAAAGAAATTGTTTTTGAAACAAAATTTTATTTGAAAAAAAAAATTGATTCACTCGGCTTTTAATAAATTTTTAAAACTGTGCAAAGATACTTTTGACGGATTTTTTTTTTTTTTTTTAATGAACGTTTTTCTTTTGAATTTTCTGCATTTTAAACTTTACTATTAATATTTTTCTAAGCACAAGTTGTCAGCGTAAAATTTACTATGTTACAGGCTGAAATTGGGGAAATTTGAGTAACAAGATAAATACATTAGAAAAATATTCAAAACATGATTTTTTTAATGTATTATTGTTTGATTGAACTAAATAGAACTTTTGAGTTTGATACATAATTTGCGTGTATTTGAAATAAGGAGTCATTTAATTTTTGGAAAATGATAACAGACTCCATTTAAAAAAGCAATTGTTTTTCCAAGTAGATTTTAAAATTATTGGCTCTTATAGAATGTGTGTTCCCTCTCTTGCAACAATACATATTTCCCTATATTATACGTTGATTTCACTGGGGCCTGAATGGCCGAGTGGCTAGCGCTCTGGAGCTTGGTACCACAGGTTTCGGGTTCGAGTCCCGGCGGTGTCATGGATGTTTGTAGTGGCTCGGAATCCACTTTAAACCGTAGGTCCCGGTCTAATATGACAGTAGAGCGTTGTGGGGGCATTGTTACTCCGCGTCCGGGGCTCATCTTCAAGTTACACGCGCCCCTGGGTTAATGCAAAGTGAGTAACGTCTGTGCAGCGCTTGCCTTAAGGCATCAAGACCAAGCTGTCTAAGTGTTTGTCAGCTGCATTAGAGAGAAAAAAACGTTGACTTCACTTGACTGAACTAGGTACTTTGAGATGTATGCTTGCTGAAGCTGTTTTATCTCAATTTATAAAATGTTATTAAAACACTAGAAATAAAAGAAGTTGACAAAGGTGAAAATTAAACCTTTAATAAGAAACTGCTCTAAAACTCAAAATTCTTCTTCATTTCATTGCCCATACTGTATCACAAATTCAATTTTAAAAAAAAAGAAAAGAATCGTTGCAAGTACTTTCCGGCAACCAAAGAAAATTTAATTAAAAAAAAAAAAAAGAAATGGATTAAACAGATCAAATAGACAATGTCTTTTAACAATTGAACGATGGTTAGAGAATGCGAAGTACAACTAATATTTGAAATAAAAGTGAATAAAAGGTAATAATCCCCAGAAAGAAAAAATGAGGGCCCCCATAACTTAGACTTTTCGTAGAAATTGAAGAATCATTGGTATCTTATAATATGCATCCTCTGACATTAAATATTCAAGATTAAGAAAGAACTTTACATTCGAAAGCACTTTGTAGTTAGTTTCTTCGTTTTTAAGGTTTTCGTTAAACGTTTTAGTTAGTTTCTTCGTTCTACATGTTTCACACATTGAAACAAAATGTGTTCAACGGTTTCGGAATTTTGCAGATAGGGCATAATGGAGATGAAATCAGGCCAAATTTATGGAATTTAGAATTAGAAGGACATGTCTTTTGTGAGAAACCTGGATAAGAGAATGTCTTCTTTTCGATGAGTAGGGACAATATTATACGTTTATTTGCATTTCTTTTTATTAAATTCCTTCTATTAGCTCACACTCTCCCTATATATATATATCTTGTTCAAATTTTCAATCGTTCCTAAAATACTTTTTTTCATCCTCTCAAGTTCAAATACATTATTTTTTTGAACTTGTAGTGGATGACACTGGATGTTAATACAGTTTTTTTCAAAATATTAATTCAGTAATTAAATTTAATTAATTAATTAAATTTTTTTAGATTTAAGTTGCATATTTGCACCAATAGATGGCGCCAGATAAACTTAAAAAAATGAATGAGAATATTTATAAAGGACTTTCTCCAATACAGTGAAAAAAAAAAAAAAAGGAATTGACTTTACAAAAATTTGTTTTTATATTACTTGCTTTTATTGTTGTCATACATAAACATCTATGTCATGAGTAATACGTTTTGCTTTGATTATAAAAATTAATTGTGTGACATTAGACATGTTTGTTTGGATCGAATGTAAGTATTGATAAGTACTGGTGCCTAATAAGATCACTTACTTCAATTGATTTCGACGTGTGGCCAGTAGCTCAGATAATATTAAAGCGATTCTCACCAAGTGTTCTGCAACATGTCGTATGTAACAGTATACACAGCATCTTTTATCCTAGAATTCAATACCTCAACGTCATCAACTGATAAGATAAAGAATCTATCCTTGATATAACCCCAACAGAAAAAAAATCAAGAAGAGTAATATAAGGAGTAGGGGATTGCAGTATCGGTATTTTGAGCCATTTGTACAATTTTGTAATACCGGTATTCACAAGTTTAAATACCGTTTATTCGGTATTTACTAGAAATTTAGAATTCTTAACTGTGAAAGAATTCTTATATGCGAATTCTTATCTGAAAACTAGAAATTCTTATTTGTAAAAAAAGTGTGCGTGTGTAGTTGAAGAAAGTATGTAATATTTCAAATTTGATCAAGCTTATAGCAAAATTTCTTAAAATTTTTTACCCTCAAACCTATCCATATTCAGAAGAATTCGTTACAGTTATCGTCTCTTGAACAAAAATTAGAATTGGCGATAACTAAAAAAATTTCAACAAAATACAATACAGAAATCAGCTATATCCAAAACAATCCGACGAAAAATAGATTTATTTGAAGATGAGGGATTTAGAGGTAAATACTTGGAAAAAGTATATCGCTCATTGCTAACAGTACCACCAACTAGCGTAGAGCGTTTTCGACAGTTGATAATTTTTGCACAAAATTACGTTCCAGGCTTAATGATAGTGCGATTGATGCAGTATATTTTTAAGATCACATTTCAAAATTTTGTAATAGTACCACAGACTGAATAGTGATATACAGCTGTGTTTTCTTTCTTTTTCTAAAATTTCTACTACCGGTATTAAAACCGGTATCCCGGTATTAAGATCTAAAAATACCGAATAATGGTATTGAACTTTTGGTTCGATATTGCAATCCCTAATAAGGAGGCCATAATGTCGGTCCATCCCTTCCAACACTGGAGCCCGGACATTTCTCGCTTAGGAATTCACGCACCTGAGTGAGGAGTTCTCTATCTTGCTGATAAATGATCCATTGTTGGAATTCTTATAGCTGAGGTGTAATTGGTTTCGTTTGTCTCTCTACTGCCATTTTTGGAACACTGGGTCTAATTAGAGTGACACCTACAGTTTAAAATAGATTCGAACCATTCATAAACATCCATGCCACTCCAACATTAGAATCTGAAGCCTGTGGTACCAAAGGCCTGTGCTTGGTCATCAGGCCGCCCGATAAATCTACACAAACGCTAGCGATTTTTTTTTTTTTTCATTGAAAAAAAAGGTTTCATGGAAAAAAGATTTTTTTTTTCTCATGAAATCACACCAAAAATTAACTTTTCGGCTCCCTCTCATTATCTGTGCAGAAATATGCGAATCCCCAGATAAAGACGTTGTCTTTATTTACCTTTCCACAAACATGAAAGTCTGATTCAAAAGAAAAACATGTGTAATTTAAGTAGTCGTTTTTGACAGCCATTCTGTTCAGATGTAAAGCACAGAAAAAAAAAACTTAACAGCCAACTTTCCATTGTTACCAAAATTACATAATTACATTGAACGTTTTTTTTTTTTTTTTTTTTTATAAATTTTTATAATCACGGCCCTTGGTAACGTTTCGTGGCTCAGTGGCAAAGTGCGCCGCTGGTGAACATTTAGGGGTGAGATTCAATCCTCTGGCGGCTTTGTTCCAAAAAACGAGGAGGCTCGATGGCGTTTGTAATGTTCAGCATCTTGCCATCACCTGGTGGTAATTTTCCAGTTTTCTCCCATACGCAAATGCGCGGTATTCCCACTAAAAATCTTCCCGGAAAGCACTGCTGGACTTCTTCAGCCCCACGGTTTGATTTGGTTTGGTTTGGTTTGTCGCTCTACGGTCATCCACTTTAGGCTAAACAGACCTCAGGTGGACGGGTGTCTAGATGTTGTTGTCGACCAAGTGGAAATAAGAAACAGCAACAGCATAATCAGGGCAAGACTTTACGATCCTCCTGTACATTATTCGGCCTAAGGTTCCAATTACTTATACTAGACATTCCCCTACAGGCGATAAAAAGTAAACATTACTTTTCGCGAATACTTTTAAAGGTGATAACCCCGTACCTGCGTGTAGAATGGAGCAAACATTCTGATAAATTTCCACCAACGCAACTTAATTCTCAGTGTGAGCTGTCACTACTATTGTCTAATCTCGTTACAGAAAGCAGAGACTTCTGATATATCCGCGCTCATGCCAACCTGGACCGGGTTTTATTGTGACTTAAAAAGAAGAGTACATGAACAGTCACAGCAGCAATCCAAGAGTGACTCTGTTGTTGGTGATATCTCCGCTCTCATGCCAACCTTGACCGGGTTTTATTGTGACTTAAAAAGAGGAGTACATGAACAGTCGCAGCAGCAATCCAAGAATGAGTCTGTTGTCGTTGAGTATCCCATTCTCACTTCCGTGGGCTTGTGCATTAATACTGACTCAATTCGGAGGGGGACAATCGAATCAGTTTGCAGCTTTCAAGCGTCCAAGGCAAAGAATGACAATTCTAGCCACTGACCTTCTACATTACAGATGTGCATCTCACTAATGGACGAAGAATTAAATTAATAAAAATTTGGCGCCAAACGCCCAATGGTAATGCGCGCAACTAACATACAACACAGCTCAAATTGGAATTCAAAAGCAGCATCACTGCAAACGCTGCTTTCAGAAACGAGAAAGACTCCATAAAAACACGTCAAAGCATGTAAATGGAGTATGTGGAGCTTCTATATAGCATGTGTAAAGCTACTGCTATCGACAACAGGGAGTTTTATAAGTGCTTTCTGCCATATGATATGCAAATGTTGCTGTCCCTAATGGTTATCCCGGAAAGCATCGTTTTTTTCTAACCATTCTGTGTGCTTTTAGTCAAATTGTTCTGTATATACTGATACCTTGACTAAAAAAATTAATTATACTTATTACTACTATTTCTATTAATTGATTATATTTAATAGTATACTTGATTTTAAAAAAATAAATAAATAAAAATAAAAATAAATAAATAAATAAAAATTCTGATACCTTGATTTCATCCAAAATTAATCAATTATGCAGTACTTTTTTTTTCTCTTTTTATGTTAGTTTCTAGGAAATCAAGGTCTAACATTTCTTTAAAATACAAACATTACACGTTTTAAAAATAAAAATAATTATAACTAAAAGAAATTATCTTAAATCAAGGTGCTTTATTTAACATCTTCGCAATTATAAATTATAAACATAAATATTAAATCAGCTCTTTAAAAAAAACAGGATGGTTTTCAAACTGAGGGGCCAGCTAAAACTAAATCTCTTGAAAATGTCAAATGTAAAGCATAGAAAAACTTAATGACCAGTCTTTAATGATCACAGATTCCGATTATTGAATTTCATATTTGCTCTCTATTATTCCCGTTACGATTTGCAAAAAAAAATCCGATACCTTGATTTCATTCAAAACAAAGTAATTATGCACTGCTTTTTTTTTTTTTCTATTTAGTTTCTAGAAATCAAGGTCAAACATTGCATATGAATACAAACATTGTACGTTTTAAAAACAAATGTTCGTTATCTAAATATTAATTATTACACATCATTATAATGCTGATCCAGATATCTAAATATTTAATTATTTTTCACAGAAGAGATTACAACATCCAGTTATAATTGCTTTTACCACAACTTTTGGTAACTGAAAATAATAAACTATTTTGATATTTTGAAGCTCATCATTTCATGAGTCCCTTGGATATTGCCGAGAAAAATAATTCATCGGTCAGTGATAACTATTTGAGCAACTTTAGAGTACTCATGTTGGAGTATTGCAATCAGTGATTTCAAAAACCATGTGTAGAAGTCTCACTTCAACATTCAGTTTGAAAATCATATACTGATATTTGGGAGTTTAACATTTAAAATATTGCCCAATTTATGAGTCAGTGATAACTATCTCATGTGAAGTCCCTTCAAATTGCAATCAGTGATTTCAAAAACGAGAAAAATATATGTGAATCATGTGTATAAGTCTCACTTCAACATTCAGTTTGAAAATCATATACTGATATTTGGGAGTTTAACATTTAAAATATTGCCCAATTTATGAGTCAGTGATAACTTACTCATGTTGAAGTCCCTTGAGGCAACTTTGCAATCAGTGATTTCAAAAACGAGAAAAATATATGTGATAATCATGTGTATAAGTCTCACTTCAACATTCAGTTTGAAAATCATATACTGATATTTGGGAGTTTAACATTTAAAATATTGCCCAATTTATGAGTCAGTGATAACTTGTCCCTTGTTGAAGTCCCTTGAGGCAACTATTGCAATCCGTGATTTCAAAAAACGAGAAAATATATGTGAATCATGTGTATAAGTCTCACTTCAACATTCAGTTTGAAAATCATATACTGATATTTGGGAGTTTAACATTTAAAATATTGCCCAATTTATGAGTCAGCTTGAGCAACTAGAGTACTCATGTTGAAGTCCCTTGAGGCAACTATTGACATTCAAAAAACGGTGACAATCGAAAATAATAAACTGATATTTGAGAGTTTAACATTTAAAATATTTCCCAATTTATGGGTCAATGATAACTTCAGCAACTGGAGTACTCATGTTGGAGTCCTTTGGAGACAATTATTGCAATCAGTGATTTCAGAAACGAGGCGACTATATGGCGACTAGTATGGCTTCGACATTCAGGTTGAAAATATTAAACTGATGTTTGAGAATTTAACATTTAAAATATTGCCCAATTTATGGATCAGTGATAGCTTGAACTATTCTAGGTTGGAGTCCTAAGGAAAATCATTGCTTTCAAAAACGAAAGACAAAAAAACATCTACATTCAAGTTGCCCTGGTGAAAATTTCCCGAACAAAAAATTTTTTTAATAAGCAAAAATAAAAATAATAAAAATGATGAAATCTGCTTGGCAAATTTCAACTTATAATGTGTGAACATTCGAGAACGGAAGAATAAACTCAGGAATATGCCAATGTTTAATAATGCAAGAGATATATGAAGCAATTGATTGGAATACTACAAGAATGACCGAATTCAATAGCCACAAATATAGCAATGTTGAATAGATCAAGAACTTCATGAAGGATGAATTGCTCAAGAATCTCTAAAATAATATTCAAAAGTAAGGTAAATGTAGTCATAAATGAAGAATGAAAATTCTAGTAGTAAATGAAGAATGGAGTATTCCAAATTCTACAAGAAATGTTAGCACATACTACACCCAAAAGAATATATCAAAGTTTGAAAATTCTAGGCATAAATGAAGAAAAAAGTATTCCAAACACAATAAGAAGCACTATACAGCTCAATATGCACCGAAAAATGCCAAAAGTGATAAATATGAAACTTCAAAAAGAAGGAATTGATCAACGCACTACGAGTACTTAAATATAGCCATTGAAAATACAAATGTTTAAAATCCCAACCCAAAACATGAAAAGTGAATCGAAACCATACTACAAAACACTTCAAACAAAAGCCAAATTCTCCGGAAAATTTCTTAAGATTAACGTTATTCATGAATCATTTCAAAAGTTGTACCATTTTTTCCGCCAAAACTTGTAATGTAGTTTTATTTGCTTTACCCTCATTTTCGGATAACGTCACGGACCCCTAACCAAGACAACATTATGTTCAGACATGATAAAATATTTATATATAATTAAAAAAATAAACTAGCATCTGAATTAATCATAAATAACAATTTAAAAAAAAGCCTGGGAAGAAGCAGCAATTTTTAAAAGCGGAAGCACAAAGGCAAAAAATTTGATTAAGTAACTATGGAATGAAAAGAACTTGAACACGAAATAAAAAAAGCATTTTAGCATGCATGCTTGTCAACTATGTATAAGAAATTGGCAACAATTTATGATTCTGGAACGAATTACATATCAAATTTCAAATGTCTGTTGACGGTACATCAAGTTCGCGGCTGCTTTTGGTGTTTCTTTTTTTTTTTTCCTTCCCCCACATCGGCACTGTGCGATCACGTGATGGAGGGATGACCTTTCTGCAAAGCTCACGTGAATGAAAGAACTTGCAAATGTTCCATTCCAGAGGATTCGAATCTGTACGCTCTCATTCAAACATCGTGTTTTTCCCTGGCATAGCCTACGATTTCAGTAGTCCTTTTTCAATTCCTTCTATTAGCTCACACTCTCCCTATATATATCTTGTTCAAATTTTCAATCGTTCATAAAATACTTTTTATACATCCACTCAAGTTCAAAGAGCATTTTTTTAACTTTTTTTAGTGGATAACACTGGATGTTAATACAGTTTTTTCAAATATTAATTCAGTAGTTAAATTTAATTAATTTAGTTTTTTTTTTTTTTTTTTAGATTGTATATATATCAGCCAATAGATGGCGCCAGATAAACTTAAAAAAATGAATGAAAATTATTTATAAAGGACTTTCTGCAATAGAATGAAAAAAAAAGTAGGAATTGACTTTAAAAATTTTTATTTTTATTTACTTGTTTTTTCAACAGTGGGAAATAGTTTTCGACACAATCTATTAGACATCACACCAATTATTATTCTAAACGTTATTTTTAATGGTTATTTATTAAGTAAATTATTAAAAATAATTCAGAGTAATTTAATATAAAATAAATAATTTATTAAAATATAATTTATTAAAAATAATTCATGTAATTTAATAATAATAATTTAATTACATTTACAGCACATAAAATTTAAAAAAAAAAAAGAGTTTGGCTTAATTCTGACAAATTTCATTTGCAAAAACTGTCGTAACTCATTCATCAGATTTTAAAATATTAAAAGAACATAAAATGAAAGAACATGAAAGCCAGTGATTCATAGGAAGTTTTACTAAAGTACAAATAATAATATTTTTTTGTTTGTTTGTTCTAATGCAGCTTGTAAATACTTAGACAGCTTGGTCTTAGATGCCTTAAGGCAAGCGCTGCACAGACGTTACTCACTTTGCATTACCCAGGGGGCGCGTGTAACTTGAAGATAAGCCACGGACGCGGAGTAACAATGCCCCCGCAACGCTTTACGATCCTATTAGGACCGGGACCTACGGTTTTAAAGTGGATTCCGAACCACTACAAACATCCATGGCACCGCCGGGACTCGAACCCGAAACCTGTGGTACCGAGCGCCAGAGCGCTAGCCACTCGGCCATTCAGGCCCACCGTACAAATAATATAAAAGTATGCAAATAAATTAATATAAAAAAACGACTAGAGCTCAGTGCCACAAGCTTCGGGTTCGATTCCCATGGTACCATGGATATTTGTAGTGGTTCGGAATCCACTTAAACCTTGGACACCCTTCTAATACGACTGTGCAGCGTTGGGCGTAGGGTTGGCAATCCTACCCTCTAAAAAAAAAAAAAAAAAGAAAGCATCTCCTGTCTCAAATCTGCAAGTAGGCAGACGGCCTTAGCCCACCATAGGGCTGTAGTGCCAATGAAGAAGAATAAAATAAAAATCAGAGAAACATTTCAAGTAAAATGTTTGAAAGCGTATATAGAACGTACTAAATTTGATTGAATAAAAATTATAAACATTTCTTATCCTTCCATGAGTTGTGATCCTTTTCAGTCATGAAAGGTCACAATGTATTTCATAAATACAAAAAAAAAAAAAAAAATCCATTTATTTCAACATATATATTTTTCCTATTAAACAGTGTAAAATAATTTTTAAATAGGCTATTCAATGAGTAATAGGCTATTCAGTAAAAAAAAAAAAAATTAAAACTACAGAGTTTAGTTTTGAAAGAAAGCAACAAAAAAGTGATTTGTTGTGATATTGCATAATTATGGGATACAATACAGAATTGTTTTTTTTTTTCAAAAGTTTTTCAATGAACAGTTAATTACAAAAGATTGTCGTATAAATACAGCTATTTATTTATATGCAAATATATTTATTTATATGCATGGATATTTTTTTCAAATATCCGTGACACCAACCTACTCGCACCCGAAACCTATGGCACCGAACACCAGACAATCGCCCATTAGGCCCCACATGTTTAATTACGCCAATAAAAAAACACAGTAAAAACAATAAACTTAATGCTGTACTTGAACTATGACAAATGAAAGCTTTAAATATTTTTTACAATGGTAACATACCAAATAGACTGCAGGAAGTCTCAGGTTTGGCTAGCGGTGTTCGTCGGTGTCAAATAAGCAAAAAGAAACCCCTAAAAGCCTTCCCCTGGAAGGCAACTTTTTTTCTCATTATTGCCATCGCTGGATTGTTCGGGGCATACATGATACCAAATGATGGAACGTGAGGCCAAATGATGTTCACAAAAAATAAAAATAATTACTTTATATTTTGTAGTTAAAAATGCATTTTTTTCCTTTGAAAATGGATTTGAAACAATTAGAGTAGATTTCAGTTAACATGTGAAAAGGGTCGTAGCGTCTTGGAAGATAATGAGTTGAATCTCCAACCTAGGATTACCTGGTTAAAAATCCAGTAAGCGATGCTGTAGCCAGGGATAAGAATGAAATTCCGTAGGAACTGAATGTCTTTCCATTGTACTTAAGGTGAGACAGTGCGAACCACCCATTGCCAACCCCCGGAGGATCGTTCAAAGTAGTGGTGGTAAAATGAGAGCGCAATGTATCAATTCGGTCTTGTAAGTTTCCATTTGTACCAGCTTCTCACATACACAATCTGGTAGTAGTTTTTTGGATTTTCTTTTCATACACTACTCAGTTGATGAGTCGTCCGGAAAGCAATGCCCTCGCATCAACTGCCGATGTACGTTTGTAGCATATATCATTCACATGTGCCTAAGTACACCCATGAAAATGGAATTTTATCTAAAACTATTTGATTTTAAATGGATAAATGATATTAACCTGTCATTATATTTACAAAAAAATGGGCCCTGAAGGGCCGAGTGTCTACCGCTCTGGTGTTTGGTGCCACAGGTTTCGCGTTCGAGTCCTGGCGGTGCCATGGAAGTTTGTAGTGGTTCGGAATCCACGTTAAACTGTAGATCCTAGTCTCATATGACTGTAGAGCGTTACTGAGCCAAGTCAGACTTCTACATACGGATGTTCCATCACAACAGAAGTTGCCCCCTTTTCCCTTCAACCTTGAGTTGATCGTGGGTTCGGTCTAGATGTCTACCAAGTGGGATAAGGAAAACAGCAAAACAAATACTTTTACGTAAAATGGCAGTTAATAGTAGTTGGAGTTCCTATGGATCTCCCCAGTGCTAAAAATAAGCTGTTTAAACAAAGGTAAATACATATGTAATATACAAATGTGTTGAAACCACCATGTCACAAAAGCAAGCATACAATCTGTTGGTTCTTAACTAAATTTAGATGCGAGTCTTTTTGCATCTCTGTTAGAGTTTATGAGAATTCGTCATAATATTAATTTTTTTCTAAAAATTGGTCGTAATTTGGAAAAAAATGGGTCCGTGACAAATGGCAAGCAATGGTAAAATCCAGCAATTTCTCTAGCTGTAAAATTAAGGAACGGAAAATTATCAGAAATAACCATGCAACTGTACAAAGTGCAATTAAAAATCGCATGGAAACGTGCTCAACAAATCTCATCGTGATCTTCCAAGAAAACTTATTTACCATAACGCAAAAATCATTTTCAAAAAAAGCAAAAAAAAAAAAAAAAAAAAATTAGCAGCAACAGAAATGACAGAAAAAGATAAAATAGTTAATCCAGAAACTACGCTTAGAACTACGCTTAGAACTACGCTCATCAGAAAGATTTAATAGCAGGGTTCCCAGAAGAACGGCTTATTTCATCTCAAAATCTACAAAAACAACTTGATCTCATACCCAAATATGTTAAGAAAAGACTTAGATTTTTTGAAAAACAGGGCTATTTGCTGATGAAAGAAAGTTCAATGTTTCCGGATCTTATGGTTCCATAAGATCCGGCGAAGGAAATATGAGCAAATGAAACTGAAAACTTTTTATACCATTTATGCGATATGATGGGGAGGGATTCAATGGCAGTGGCAGGAGTAGGTAATTTAGTTTTTATTGACTTTGTTGTGGATAGATACATATATTTCCAAAACTACCAGGAATCATATGTTCATAAATTGTGACTAGAAAAGGGCCAAGTCTTCCGTTAAGGAATGACTTCTGTTCGAAGTTCCCAAGCAACTATATGCATTGCATCAATCTCCAGGTTTTAAATCTTATTCAGCATGATCGACCTGATGGCCAATTGGCTAGCGGTCTGGCCCTTTTGGTGCCACAGGCTTCAGGTTCGAATCCTGGCGTTGGCATGGATGTTTATTAGTGGTTCGGAATCCATGTTAAACTGTAGGTCCCAGTCTAATTAACTAAAGTGTGCAAAAATAACCGTATAGGAACAAACCAAACCTATTCAGCATAAACTAGATTGATCACCAAATGTCACATTACTCAAATCAGAACAAAGAAACTTTGAAGATGGCAATTCAGCACATATGATTTGTGATTACAAAACTTAAAAGGGAAAAACGAGTTTTGTCGTCGACAGCAAATAGGTGTTCATTTTATTTTTATGCATTAATTATACAATATATGGAGTCTTTTTATTGGCAATCATAGTAGTGATTATTACAAATTTTGTTGAAATTTAATAAATAATTTTTATTTTCTTCAATGAACACAAGTTTATCTCAGAAATTTGTTGGAACACATTTATTTAATTATTTATATCTTAAATTCAGCATAAATAAGGCACGAAAGTATCATATACACCAAAAATTAATTGCAATTTTCCTGGCAAAGTTTTTAACACAAGTAGCAAAATGTACTCACCTGGTTACATTCTTGGCATTCTTGTATCTACTCTTGTAGAATCCTATAATAGACCCATTGAGGGTCCCACCAAACTTGAACCTGAGCTTGTAGGATCCAGGTTTGACTCTTTCTTCCGTGGACACCACCAAGTACTCGTGGGGATTGTATGCGAACTGCTTCTCCACCGGAACGGCATGGTTTTGCTGGACATCGTCTACCTGTACCTCCAAGATAGTCAGCCTGTACGCATGCACCACAAAGTGCTTGGTCAGTTTGGTCACATTCACTGCAATGGTCACTGTGCCAGAGAACGTGTCCGTCTTCAAGTCCGGATGCAGCAACAGGTCGTAGTGCACGGGAACCACAGTCTTGGACAGCCGGAAGTCCAGCCAAGGAGTTTCCTCTGGCTGTAGGGTGTGTCCGGCTGCATCAGCCTGACTTTCTGGCAAAGGAGTCGACCTGATCCGAAGTGGAGGGGCCGAAGTCGGGGAGGAAGTCGGCTCTTTAGCTGTCCTTTTTCGTGGTGGCCTTCGTGGTGCAGTTGACCCTTGAGCACAAACACGAGAAGTCCCACACTGAAAAGCAGTAGTGCAAAAACGACAGCTGCGAAGACCCAAGAGGGTTGAGAGACCAGCAGTTTAGCCATCTGTGGTTGCGAGATATCGTGTCCACTACAGAAATCAGCCTCAACACTTGCACAATCACTTTTTCCACACAAAACAGTTTAAATACAGTTTTGGAACTCTTTCTCAATCAGGTTTGTTGATTTTCACAAGAAGGTTGGATGCGAAATTAAATATTGTAAGTGGCTATATTGTAACCATGAATACAGTTAGATCGGTAAACACAACAAAATCAAATAAATACAACAGAGAAGTATTTGGATCCTATTCGCTTATGGTAATGGATGTGTAACCGCTTAAAATTCACACAATGAAATCAGCTAATGGGAGGATGCTATCAAACATTTTTCTAATGCTGGATTTAAGATTTTATATTGGTTTAGTTAAAGAAATTATAATTGAATTAAACCAATCCATTATTTTCAAATTAAAACAACCATCTATGTCTGGACACAAAGCCAACAAATTTAAATATTCCAATTATCAAATATTAACATATATATTCAAGTAGGTAAAATAATAAAATCCTTCAAATATATTTCATATAGGGTAAGAAAATGGGGTATTCTTTGAATTTCCTCGTTTTCACAAATAAATATGCTTTAAATGCAAACAAAATGACTGATTTGATACAAAAATAAAAGAACTGATAATAACTTAATATTGAAAATAACTTAATATTAAAGGAACAAAGATTATTATTAGTATCAAATATAAAAGAAGAATAAAAATAAATTAGAAAATTAATAGCTCTACGGAAAATTATCACCTTATTTTTCAGCTGTTTATTTCCTTAAAATCAATTCATACAAAAACGCCAAATTAGAAAGAATATCGTACATCAAAAGTTCTTTTTAATTCCGAAAGGATTTTCCAATTAAAACATAAAAAATTCCAATTTTCGTTTTTGTTTTTTTTTCAACTGAATAATTTTTCCTCGATAATCAATCGCTTAAAAAGCATTCTTAACTTATTGACTGGTCCAGTAGCAGTTCAGGGAAAACATTAAAATCGACTTAAATCTCACAGGAGGCATTTTCCTACAGTTTCACAGCAAATAAAGCGAATTAGTTATTATCTCAAGAATGAATCTCGTAGTAAAAAAAAAAAATGCAAATTCCATTTAAATGACTTTAAGAAGGGAAAAAAAACCATGAAGAAAAATAATCCACTAATCCTTCCCTCACTGTCACAGAATAATGACTCGCCGAAAACGGTGAAACAAGTACTGCTGACCGCGTCCCATCTCCGCACAACTCCGACGTCCCGACCAAAAACGAGTTTGAGCGCCGATTTCCCTCCCGAAAGTGGGACAGTCGCCAAGGTCGCCAAACGCCGCCAAGCGGAATCGGAACTTGACACAGTTACCTTCGAAACTGATTGAAATTTTGAATCAATTTTAAACACTTCATTGTTTTGCAGAGATTTTCAGGTGACCGCTGTTTTACTATGAAGGAGTTGCCAATTTTTATTCATCTTCTTATCAATCTTTCTTTATTATATTTATGGAATCTTCGGTTTTTTTTACTTTGTTTATTAAATTCTGTGAGGTTGCTAGATTCAATATATTAAATTAACTCTTTTTCAAAAAATTCTGATGTAATAAACACAGTGCATATAATAAGAACATTAATGCAATAAGAAAATTTAATATATATTTTAATATAATAAAAAAATAAATTTTATTAAATGGTGGATTATTACAATATTTATAAAACATATATAGAGAGAGGGCCTGAATGGCCGAGGTGGCTAGCGCTCGGTGCCACAGGATTGGGTTCGAGTCTAGCGGTGGCATGGATGTTTGTATTGGTTCGAATCCACTTTAAAACCGTAGGTCCCGGTCTAATAGGATAGTAGAGCGTTGCGGGGGCATTGTTACTCCGAGTCCGTGGCTTATTTTAGAGTTACACGCGCCACCCTGGATAATTCAAAGGGAGTAACGTCTGTCGTGCACAACTTGCCTTAAGCATCGAAGACAGCTGTCTAAGTATTTGCCAGCTGCATTAGAGGGAAAAAATAAACACACACACATATATATTGTTGTTGTTTATTATCCCACTTGGTAGACATCTAGAACAAGCCCACGAACCCGTATGGACTCACGGAGGGAGAAAGGGGGAAGCTTTATTGTGATGGAGCACCCGTAGGTAGAAGTCTGACTTGGCTCCGTAACGCGCTCTACAGTCATATGATACCGGGACCTACGCCTTAAAGTGGATTTCGAATCACTACAAACATCCATGCCACCGCCAGACTCGAACCCGAATCCTGGGGCACCAAGCGCTGACAACCGTGCCATTTAGTCCCGATATATATATATATGTGTGTGTGTTTTACAGATGTCCTGGTCATCATCTTTTCACGACCTGTCATTGTATATTTTGTACAAATTTTATTCTTTTTTTTTTCTATCTGACTTTGCGGTTTTTGCCGTTCAACATTTTAATCTGTATGTTTATTAAATGTTTTTCAGTTTCATTGCTGCAGTTTATGCGCATATTGGATCTTGAACAATTTCTTTCTTTTTTTATTTTTTTTTGAGAGAGAGGTTTGAATGTGAGGCACACCAGAATTTTTGTTTTGCGAATGCTATAACGATTTTGTTATACAATTTACTTGTGGCAAATATTGGTAGTAGATTTTTGAATGATCCATGTTTCTAATTCATTCCCTTTTGTTCTACTTTGGTTTTTGTTCTCATGTGTTGTGTTCTTTTTATGTAATACTGATATACTGTTAGGTTAATACAAATTTGCAATGAAATGTTTTTATTTATTTATATGCATATATTTTCCACAATGAAAGAACAGAATCGCAAAAAAGTATAAAATTATGCACTTACTATGAAGTAATAAAACTTAGTTATAGGCAAACTATACTTTTTACACACAAAAACATACTTTTGAAAACGAAATTGATGTATTGTAAGTATATAATATGCAGTAGGTTTATAATTTAACTTTTAGTAGTATATTCTCGGATAATGTCCTTATTATTTTAGGTTGTATTTCTAACCATTTTATACTCCGAATCTAGATTAAGTCTTTTATTATCTCGTGGTTTTTTTTTTTTTTTTTTTTTTTTTTCCCTCTAACATAAACGATATATGGAGGATTATTTACAAGTATTTAGAAAGATTAAGATTAAAAATTGCACACAAATATATTTATTGTGAAATAAAAAAAAAAAATGACATCTGCCCATAATTTAATACAATATTGTCTTCATTCTATCCTCAATTACAAAGGACTCATATGAACAATTCAGAATTGAAGGATACGTTTTTTTTCTTTTTTCTGAAAATAAATACTGTAACCGTTCTTCCACTTACAAACTGGCACGCACGCGCCCTTTGGAGTTCAGGTCAGTCGAGAATATATATAGTCAGTTGACCTGGAGACTCTCACCCGAGAATAAGTACAGTGCAATCTGCTGGGAAACGTTTAATTTATAATCTCTCATCCTGAGAGGAGATATATTTAGCGCATCAGTTAGACTACAGATTCTCACCCGGAGATGAAGTATATTTCGCGCATCCTGTGCTTATCCGAGTTTCGGGTTTTCGGCTTGGAAGTGGAGTCCTTCCAAGAATCTATAATTATCTATCCTGAAATGTGTTAAATATTGCATGCCTCTAATTGTATGTCTGTGTAAATAAAGCTGTGAGTTCTCCAACATGTGCCTCAAGTATCTCAACCCAACTACACATAGTTACAATCTAGCTGCCCGTAACCACACCACTACAATCTAGCGCTTGAACATGTGACCAGCACCCACATCAGTACAACACTCTTAATAACTACAATAAAAATAATATCTACAATATCATTTCTGGACCGAGACAGTCAGTTCATTGCTTTTTTACATATGACAAAAAAAGAATACCCAAAAAAAAGTACCTATTTGCTGATCTTTCTACAACGAAGACTTAGTAGCAATTGAAATGTATTGGAATTATCAATTGCAAAAATTTTAAATACGCTTGTGGCAGCAACAAAGTTTCATAGCTTTTAAAAGCTACTATATATATATATATATATATATTATACTGTTCACTGGCTTTTACCAAGACATGTGACTGACTAGTGTTTTTTCTGAAAATATATATTAGTGTAGTGTTCTCTTTGAAAACTATTCATTGTATTCCTCTGTAAAGCACGGCTTTAATTTAAATAATTTTTTGAAAAAAAAAAGGGGAATCTATTACAGAAAACACCCAATGGCCCAGTAGCAACTTGCGTAAGTAGTGTGCAAGAGGGCCTAGGTTGTAATCACTACTTTCAGGGACGAAGAGAGTCAATGGCAATTGTGACTATATTTTAATAAAAGGGTCTCGCATCGATAGTCGAGCTGCGTGGTGGGAGTTTTCCTCTCATGAGTCACGAAAAAGCGGCAGTTACCCCTAAAAGTTCTCTCGGAAGCCACTATCTTCCCTTGATCACGTGAAGGTGTGTTGTTCGTGGGATGAGGCCCCTCGATTGCTCGCATGCAAAAAAAATTATTGAAAACGAGAAATAAAACATGCAAAACTTGATTATTATGCTTGATTATGCTAACTTGATTATGCAAAAATTATTTCATTAAGTGACTAAGGATTTCATTAGATATCCACAATGAAAAATTACAAAAAAATAAAAATAGTAAGAAAGGTAAAATTAAGTCTTCACAATATCAGGAAAATGTTTCACTTCCCATGTTTACAGACGTATTCTTTAATGAATGAAACTTTAAGCGAGACGAATCCATTAGCCCTTCTAAGAAAGCTACAGCTATATTTTTTTTTCTAGGTATTACATTCATTTTTCAATCTTTACTCAAAAGTCACCTATATGTTATAGTGTTCCTTAGCTTGCGTAAATGAGCTCTTACTTACCACGATCAGAGAGTAAATAGTAACAGTACCCTTGAAAATTTTACGACTTTCGTAATCCTGCTTGCATAGTTATGCAAGCAGTCATCAAATAAGTATTTAAATTTCTAAACATTAATTGACTCCAAACTTATTCTAAGCACGCAGCAACTCCATACTGAAGTATTAGGAAGCTTATTTCAAACAAAAGAGTTGGTTGATTACAAAAATAAACAAAAGAAATTGGAACCACTTATCAGTGGTCGCATATACAGTGGATAAAAAAAGTATTGGCAATTGCCTATAAATGATCCTATTTGCTAACAAATTATGTTTACAAATTTTATTTTAACATAGCGATTACAGAAGGAGAAAAGACAAACAAATATAACGAAATTTTCATTTAAATATTTTTTAGTCATAATCTACGAGAAAATCCAAATTTTACATGATAAAAAGTATTGGCAAAATTGTGAGCGAAAACAAAATCAGTAGTACTTTGTATGCATATCTTCTGCCTCTATAACAGCTTGTAATCTATTTCTCATAGAGGAAACTAAGGTCTTTGTTGTAGTGTTGGGAATTTTGTGCCACTCTTGCAAGAGTACACGTTTGAGGTCGTCTTTACTGGAAATTTTACGTTTCTTGATTTCTAGATCCAGCAGGTGCCATAAATTTTCAATTGGATTGATGTCAGGCGATTGAAGTGGGGTTTTTAATTGGCGAGGAACATTGTAGAGTAGCCATTCACGGGTGAGATTCGCTGTATGCTTGGGGTCATTGTCTTGTTGAAAAACGAATGATCTTCCCAAGTCAAGATTTTGGGCACTGATTTTTAAGTTATGGCACTGCAGAAATCGCAAAATAATTGTTGCAAAATAATAATTGCAGTTTACTGCAGAAATCGCAAAATAATGCATAGATACTTTTGGGGTAGTTTTGCAGACTTTATACCGGTAGAGTTTCTTATCAGTCGAAACACGTGACTTCAATGAACAAAATTTGCATAGCAGTTAAAACTTTGCCAATACTTTTTGACATGCAAATTTTCGTTTTTGAAAGAAAAAATCGTAGAAAATGCAAATTAAAATAAAATTTTTACTATTTTTATATATCTAAGATGTCTTGTATTTAATTACGACAGCTAAAATCGCATAACATTTTATTTATTTGTCAGTATGAATAAATTAAGGCAATTGCCAATACTTTTTTACCCACTGTATCTTGATCTTTTTTTTCTGTGATCACCATACACACCATACTTTACACCATACTTTAATTTGCTTTACTCAGAGCCGGATTTTGATGAAAAGAGGCCCTAAGCTATTCCACTTATGAGGCCCTTTCACCTCCCATTTTTAAGTTTGTAAATTACATGAGAGATAATAAAATACATCATTACTGTGATATATATATATCAATATGTTAAATGAAACATGTTGTCATGGGTACTAATCTTTATAAAAAATTTGGCCCGGATAATAAATAAAAAGCCGAGAACACTTATTTATATACAAACGAACAGATCCAATGAGCCGAACGCGTTGATTTTATCCAATACATTTTTATGTTAGTTTATGAGTCATATGCGTAGAATTTCTCCTTATTTTCGATTCAGTGTTTTAGCGTTTACTGTTTTTAGAATAGTGTCATTCTAATTTTGCTAACAATTTGAATGTAGGCCCCTCTTGATCTTGAGGTCGTAGGCTAAAGCCTAGTTTGTCTACAGGAAAATCCGGCCCTGACTTTCTTCACATCTCACCTTCGTTCGTATGTAACCCCTACCAGCTAAAAAGATGAGGGTTAAAAAAATGTATTAAAAAATTGTAATCACCTGGACAGATATGCAGGTTACCCACATAATTTAGAATTGAATATAAGAACGCATAGCAGACGGCAACAGGGTTATACACATGATATAAAAATACCGTACGACGTGGTATACAAAATATTATAGCATCGTTTAATTTGCGGATTATAAAATAGCAAACGGCTGATGTGTAAAATGAAACAAATAATATAAAAAAATTTAAAGTCAATTCCTACTTTTTTTCACTCTATTACAGAAAGTCCTTTATAAATAATTTTCAGTCATTTTTTAAGTTTATCTGGCGCCATTTATTGGTAGATATATGCAACTTAAATCTAAAATTAATGAACTAAATTTAATTACTGAATTAATATTTGAAAAAAACTGTATTAACATCAGTGTCATCCACTACAAGTTAAAAAAAAATGTATTTGAACTTGAGTGGATGAAAGTATTTTTATGAACGATTGAAAATTTGAACAAGATATATATAGGGAGAGTCTGAGCTAATAGAAAAAAATGACAGCATAGAATTCAATTAATATTTCAGAGGTAATGGGATGATTAAATGATCGTTTTCTTTATTAAACTGATGGTTTTCCATCTGGTACATGAGTTGTTAATCATATTTCTGTGCCACATAATGTAAAAATGTTGGGAGGGATTTTAAGGTGCCAGAGGACCTGAAAGAGGGCAAGTAGTTCCATAATGGAATAATTCTCCAGTATCTACAGAAATCATCTTCTAAAAGGCTGTAGCGAGACGAGCTTTCTGTGATTCCTCTCCGGGCAGTTCGGGGCCTGTTGGCTGGCACTCGGTCCACAGGTTTCGGCGGGGCCATGGATGTTTGTAGTGGTTCGGAATCCACTTTAAGCCGTAGATCCCGGTCTGTTTAGCCTAAAGTGTGTACAAAATGATCGTAGACCGACAAACCAAACCAAATCTCCAAAACGGGGCCTGAATGGTCGAGTGGCTAGCGCTCTGGCGCTCGATACCACAGGTTTCGGGTTCGAGTCTCGGCAGTGCTATGGATGTTTGTAGTGGTTCGGAATCTACTTTGCCGTAGTTCCCGGTCTCATATGACTGTAAGAGCGTCACGGAGCAAAAGTCAGACTTCTACCTACGGGTGCTCCATCACAACAGAAGCTGCCCCTTTCCCTCCGTCCATGAGTCGATCCCTCATGGTATGTCCGTCCCGCACTGTAGGACATTGAGGATTAGTCACAACAACAACAAATCTCCAAAAAAGTTCCTCCAGTCCAACATTAATGTTTTTAACATTTCCTTTGTTCAAAATGTTGAGAAGCAAAACCACATCGTCAGTGGGAGTCATAATATCGTGAGGTTTGGTTAGTCGCTCAACTGTCATTTTGTGCGCACATTAGGCTAATTAAGCCGGGACCTACAGTTTAACGTGAATTCCGAATCACTTACAAACATCCATACCATCGCAAGGATTCAAACCTGAAGCCTGTGGTACCAATAGCCAGAGCGTTAGGCAATTGTCCATCAGGCAGCCCAGGTCGCGTGGAATCTGAGCTACAAAGAAGTGATCAAGCAATACAGATTGGAAATTTAGGATGCTGTAACGTTGATTTTTTTCATTATTATTGCAGATCCATAAATAGCCCACATTTCCCCAAAATTATGGTTTTGTGGAATAAAATGAATCGCCTTACCTTACATTTGGCGATACATTGAATAATTGCAACCATTGCAACTGGATATCACACGAAAACCTTATGCTGAATTGGCGATTATACGGATATTCTGAGCACAGAAGATGAGTGCATTGTGCAAACGCAATTTGACCAGCACTACTTCTCATAAAGAATCCTTTTGAAAGATTCAATCAATCAATCGACGATTTGGTCAACTAAATCCAAATCTTAGATTTCTTTTTTTTTTATTCAGAAAATAAATTACTCAGCTGCACATTCATGTGTATTTATCTTTTTGTTGTTCTACATCTGTTGTTCCACTTATGCAAGTCATGAACAAATCATCGATGAGTGATGAAGGAACAACATTGCCTTCCTGAAGACTTTTAGGGGTAACTGTCCCGTCCTTGCACTTGTTTTTTCCTCATACGAGAAAACCTGGTTGAATCGCACCTGATCGTCGAGTAGAGATTTTTATGTATGTCGCCATGATCGTTATTGAATTTCCTCATTTCTGTAAGCAATGAAAACCATAGGTAACTTCCTGCATAGAGTTGCGAACTAAACCGAAATTAATTTCGTTTATTATTGCACTCGTTTGGATAATGATTAATCCCAAAAGAAATTTTTTTACCATTAATCTTTAGTCATTTGTATACGTCATCAATATACAAGATCATTATTCAAGGTTTTATAAAGTATTTATAGTTACGAAGCTTGTGAAATTTCCTTTCTAATTTTTAAAGTGATAATACAGATCACACAATAGAAAAGTAAACATAATTTTTATTTCATGACTATAATAATAATTTACATAACTTTTTTTTTACTATAAAAATATAATTTTAATTCTTTCGTGCTCGACTGATGGCCCAGTAGTAACGCGTGCAGCTCAGATTCAAATCCATCGGAAGCGTCTGTTAAAGTCACTGCTTGCAGGAACAAGGTTTGGTTTGGTTTGGTTTGTTGCTCTACGGTCATCTTGTGCACACTTTAGGCTAAACAGACCGGGACCTACAGTTTAAAGTGGATTCCGCACCACTACAAACATCCATGGCACCGCCGGGACTCGAACCCGAAACCTGTGGTACCGAGCGCTAGCCATTCAGGAACAAGGAGATCCGATGGAGATTGTAGCATCTCGAGTTGAAAATCAAATTGCCTGGTGAGAGTTTTCCTCCATACGACACGCAAACTAGGGGTTTGTTACTGCTAACAGTCACCTGGAAAGCAATTTCCTTCGTCCATCGCTCATCAGTAAGCTGTTAGTGGCATAGATAAATAGAACGCTTTAGTAAAAAAAAAAAAAAAAATGATTACGCCCATTACAATCACTGCTTTCAAAAACAAAGAAACTCAATGGCAATTATAATAGCATGTCAACTGTTTCCATATAGTAAGATTGTCGGGTGGAAGTTTTCTTCAATGTGATATATAAATGCGCGGCTATTGCCTCACACTACCTGGAAGACAATGTCCACTTTTCATTTTAACTATAGGTAAGCCGTTCGCTAATTGCTGTAAATTAAATCTTTAATCTGTAATTTTAATTCTTTAATATTTTCTTATCTGCTCGCTGCCAATGGGTACTACTTTCATATCTTAATATCAAATGTAAAAATAGACTGATGGCGCCATCTGTCGGAGAATCCGACTACCAGACATGTAAACAAGTTGGGTTTACTCAACTTGTATGTCGCAATTTTCTTTTTTTTTTTGTGTTTAACCTGTTTTCTTATTTTTATTTATTTTATTTCATTTAACTTTGCTTAACTTTAATCTTTTATTTTTGGGCATCGTCAACGGACTCTAATTGTACCGATAGCTTTAGCTTTTTTCCGATCTCCTGCTTTAATTGTTAGCAAGCAGGAGGTGTTTTTCCTAACTTTAATCCCTTTGTTTATCATTTTCATTGCTATTCACTAATTTTAAGCAACCCCATTTTGTGCTAATGTCTAAATTAATTTAAGATGTGGAGGTATTGTGGCTCTTAAAGCCACCTAGGAACTCCGTAACCGGTACGCCCGTTGCCCGTTGCCCCCGTTCGTGAAATCCAAGAATAAAACACGAACACTAACATTGTAAAAGAAAGACATCACCAAAAATACATACGGGCAGACAAAAAATGTTGGGCGAAATGGGTGATTAAGAACATTTTGCTTTCTTCGAAAAATCAGGGTAGTGCAGATCCATCTAATGCTGGTATTTTGCTCTTCATTCTTTTGATCACACTTTGTTTATTTTTAGATAATACTCCACTATTCCTTCCACAACACGAAAACTAATTGTAACAAAGACGTTGGATATCTTGCCAAGGATCTCTGTCACCTTTCTAATTAATTCCAAAGGTTCAATAATCAGATAATAGTTTTTTTCATCTGAATCGTTAAACTATTACATAACTGACCATGTAGATAGACACGCATTATCATGTTGAAACATAAAATGACTATCTGTAGTTCTGAACAGTATATACAATATGCTCTGGAATTCCACGTACAAACTTGGAAGGACGATAGGTAGGAATCAGAATCACATGGGAAATCATGATTGGAAATGCCACCCACGGAGTTAAAGTTACCAAAACGCAGTAAAGATACAAAAACAGTGTAAAATCCATTAATACATATACTAAATAATCAGTACAGTAATAGGTACAAATATAATACAATAGACCAGACTGCTAAATGTCTGAAGCGAAAAAATCACCCACATGAGAAGGAACCTCGCCGTATTGAAATCGCAATCGGATACACGTTTCCCGATACAATTATACAACAGAACACGAAATCTAAACGAACAGGTCATACACGAAATGAATATCAGTCAAATTAGCATTGGTGAAGCGAAACGTGTTACCCGCACATAGCCAACGACCTTTGTGAAAAAAACCTCATGTTCTAATCTATATGTTCGCGGACAGCCTCATCTATTCACTTCTGACCGTATTCTAGCAATGCTATCTACTTCCCCTGCATGGAGTATCGGAACACCTTGTTATACCACAGAATTTTCCAGGTATGTATTTACATTCATGATACTGACCTCTAAAACACAGGTTCAAATTCTTTCTTTTTATACTAATACATAACTCCAACTTATAACTCTATCCACCAAACTTGTTTGATAGTACAACATACTCGAACAGATATTATTCACAGAGCATTTGCCACCCAAAACCCATCATCGGAATGAGGTAAAGTTAAACAAGAATTCTCACTTCGCAAAAACTTTTTCATCCATTTTGGAATCATATATTTTTTATTGTATAGATCCAGAAAATTAATTATGTTTCAAACTTCCAACAAGTAGAAATACAATGAAACGACATTTTTAATACCCTGAGATCTGCCGAGTTAACTTGCGTGTACGAACTTGAAGTTTTTTTTCCATTTTGTGAAGGATTGGTATTATAGAATTATTTTGGCTGGATCAATATTTCCTTTGACATCCTTTTACCCAGACAGCAGCAAACAACCTTTATATATAGATTCCACAAGATTCTGGAATGTGTTCAGGTATAAATAATACCATTCACAATATACATGGACTTTGAAAATTTAAAGGACTGTGCTCTTGGGTACATTTTTCAAACATGTCCCAAGCATTCTCTACAGGTTACACTGTGGCTTTGTGGGGGAAGATAAAGTTGTGAGGGGAATATAAATCAGTTTAATGTTGCAGAAACTACTTCCGATCATTTCACACGTAATGCACATGGAGAAGCTGCTTTAAGCACACTTGGCAGTATTTAACAAATTAGTTCATATTGTTGCCGCTAGAGGAGGTTGTTATAAAAAGGAAAATTAAATTTTTAATTCAGAAATATAGGCACTTTATTTGTTAACATTTGCAAGAATATGCTTTGAAGACATTAAACGCAGAAGTAAATATCAGCGAAACCGAGCATTTGTAAAATGTTCAACCAACATGCAACTTGTGGTCGTCACCGAACGGCGAATACTCGTTCGGGAATAGAATCTCTAGAGTTGTAAAAGACATCAAAATAGTAAAAGTGCAGTAAATTGAATATCTAAATCAAGCATCGTATCAAAATATCTCCGAACGTCATATATAGAACATCATATAGGATATGGAAGACGAAAGTTAGTTTAAACACAGTTGCTGTCTGTTCTTAGTACTCACTTATCCAAATAATCACACACAATACATAACTAAATAAACTCGTTTATTACATTACTCTTAATAGCAATAGCCACTCGTGGGCATGCTATTTTACTCTTGTCGATCAGGCACGACACTAACACAAACTTTTTCACCACTAGTACCAATGCGCGCAGGCATGAACACTGTCTACTATAACAGGATAAAACATCTCTAATTCGCATAAGAATTGAACAGCGGATAGTTAAAAATAAGTGAAGTAACCGAAGAATTACCACTCTTTCAGTTATACCATGCAAATGCGAGAGTCCGAACTTTACAGAAATGACATGGAAATATGGAGGCTAAATGAGTTGTTGCTATAATTCTACAAGCTGGTACAGGTGATGTGGTGATTCCGGGAATGTTTTCCCGCGATACTTTGGGACCCTTTCACTCGTGTTATTGAATGTCTGAATAAAGCATCTTAACATCGCTACCGATTAAATTATATTGGTGGGATACAAGGATAATATAAATCGAACACAATATTTCTCTCAGAAATAAAAAGAAAAAAAAAAAAAAAAGGTTCAATCGCTGTCATGCGATTATCTCAATTCTTTTTTTCCCCTTGTTGATCAGTGTTGTCGGTTGGTACAAGTATTCATTAACGATTTTTAGTTGCAATTCAATTGAGTATTTTTTTTACCATACAATCATGAAACTACGCTATCTTAATTTATATTCGATTCCCAGTCACATTTTTAATCAAGAACAATAGATTCCTTTTTCCAACTTTTTAACTAGTTTCTAGAACTTTTCGAACCGTAACTTTGGAAAAACTTGTTATTCTGATTTTTTTTGCTTCCTCTAATAGTTTAGAATCCCAAGAACACCATAACCATAAAAAAAATTACGTCATTAATATTGCTGTTCACTAAATAGCAATATCTTTTTTAGATGTTTAATCAATGTTTCATTAAAACTTTCCGAGACTATTCGCATCCAACATATAGCCACTCTATTATCGTTTTGCTGCAAAATTCTGTAGCAATACTCTCAATTTACAACTGTTTTAGAAAAAATCCAGAAAAATTTATGAAACAAACAAATACTAGAGTATAATATCGCTGCTGCTATGTACAGATATTTTAATAACTTAATTTTATCATACTTTAAACTTGCAATGAACTTTCTTCTTTACATTGTTCAATTTTTCTATATTTATATACGTAAACGCTGTATACCGATATGTAATTCGTCACTGCACAGCACAGTATATAACGAATTTCCTACAGCCAGTATAATACAACCAATCTTCATTATTAAAAATTGATCTGCAAGAATATCAATAACATCAATGCACATTTGGATTTGACTAATATATTTAATCAAAAATCAATTTTTAATTGAAATCAATGTGTTAAGGTATAAGAAAATCAATTTTGCTCTATTTTCACTGCATATTTTTTGCCTAAATATTTGTTACATTTTTTTGCCGATAGATGGCGTTTCACAATCGGGAAAACATGTACAAATTATTTAACCTTCAACTGCCCAGAAATCAACTTAATTTCATGCAATTTGATAACATGGTAAAAATTGTATGCAATCAATAATGCTTGGTCTAAATTTTTAATTGATTATTCCGTCACAGATTAGTTTGTTCCTGTTTTATTACGAGGATAATTGTAGATATCATTAAAATTTTCCGAACTACAAGACAAATTTACTGAAGTTGTGTATTTTGCATGTAAATAAGATGATGAGATATACTCCCAACTTGTATTATCTTAACACTGCTGCATTCTAAATCTTATCAAAATTTTCTGGTTAAGTGATTATACTACTTGCACATTTTACATTAAATAAAATCATGATTTTTGCTAATTATTTGCAAAAATTTTCAAAATAAAGAACTGCACTAATTGGGAGGCAAATTGAAGATGTGTCGTTTTTCCTTTATCATTTTTATTTTATGTTAAAAATTATTCATTCTGCTTTCAGTCATAAATAATCAATTATACATTTTTAAAAAATCTGCTCTGCATTAACTGCATATTTTGCAATGTAAAATTTATGGCTTTTTAGTAGTGGCCAAATTTAGAAAACATAGTAAATGTATATTTTATAATATAACTTCATTATTTGTAATAAAAAATCTACAAAACTGTAGATTACTGATGTTCTATAAAAAAAATTACCTTTATTAAATAAAATATTAAAAGCTAAATATAAACCGGAAGAAATTACACACTAATCAATAAATGCAAAAATTTTTTTTTTTTTAAATTAGAAATTGTTCAATAGAAAAAAATTAATCTAAAAAGTTAATCAGGTTACCGATGAAGTCTCATAATGCATTCAATAATATATTAACATCAGTAAGCTATTTTTTGTGAGCAGAATCATGAGCATTGCTTCAGATTAAATCATTAAGTTATAGTGGTCATTTTTTTTATACATTTCTCTATAATTTTTCATTAAATACAATTAATTCAAAATGACACGTTCATAAAAATTGACTATCCTTTCATAAAAGAAACAAGCTAATTTAAGTAAAAAAACTCATAATACAAAATTAAAAGAAAAGAAAAACTATAAATCTACAAATTTAAAAATCAAACTGGTATTGACAGGAAACAAACTATGAAATAATTAATAAATGTAATTCAACAAAAGAAAATCAAAAGGAAATTAAAATGCTTTTTAAATATATAACATTCCAGAATTCTTTTCAAAGCAGATTTGGATTAAAAAGTTAAAATCAAAGAAAAATTTTTTATCTTGAAAACATTGCAGAAAAACTACATTTTAGTCGACCAGAAGCACAGAACAATGATTTTGAGTGATGAAATTAGAATATCCACATTTGGTAATGATGGAAGGAAAGAAAATTAGTGTATTAAAAAGATTTGCTATCCTAGTGTTAATACCTACTTGAAATCATCCAATAAAAAATATGCACTGGAGTGTTTGACAACAAGTGTGTGAAAAAATAACAATCAATGATACTTATAATTGTAAAAATAAAAAACTAAAAAAAAAAAAAAAAATTCAAATACAAAAACTGTCAACTCTAACCTTCAGTACAGACAAAGATCTTCAGATTTCAACACTATTCCTAAGGAATAAAAAAGAAGAAAAAAAAAGAAAACACAATTTCAGGAGAATTGATATTACATTGCTATATCGATAAGTAACAAATATTACCGCATTGAAAATCTTTGCAACCAATCAAAGAAAATCAGAGAAATAAAAGACTCTTGTTACTCAACGAAAATCAAAACTAGGACATTATAAAATAAAACTACATTACAAAAAAACTTTGCAATCAATTAAAGAAAATCAAAGAAATGAAAGTGCTTGTTACTTGAAAAATCAGAACTAGGAAACTATAAAATAAAGTATAATACAAACAGTTATATCAACTGGCAAAATTGTGCTATTACACAATATTCATTGCCAGTGTCTTATCACATCCAGAAGTTTTCCAACCAGGTTACAGTGAAAATTAGGAAAAATATTTTAAATGTCCTTTTTATAATTTAAGAAGCACAATTTTTTTCACAATGGAAAGAAACTCCTAATTTACTTGCTAAATATATTAAAAGTATAATTTTATAATATATAAAATGTAAAGCTTTTTAAAAATACATAAAAAGTCCAACATTTACATATTTTTGATTATTAATGTATACCTTTAGTTAAAAATTTTTGTTCTAATTTGCATTACAAAATGATCTAGTTCAGCAATCTACAAACTTTTTGATCATATACTCTTAAGAAGAAAATAATTAGAAGCTGTAGCATATATAATACAGAATAATTTTTGCCAAATGCTAAAATTGCATTAATTGCTATACATATTGAATCTAGATATTTTGTGTGCAATCACATCCACCAATTACAATGTGTCTTAGGCATACCCCCCTTCACCAAGTATCACTTAGGGTACTCAACTTTGGAGATCACTGGTCTACTAAAATATAAAGCAAATCTATCAACCATTTCTTCAGCTATATTATAAGGTCATGAAATTCGTTTCAACAAACAGATGCAATAAAACGAAGGAATGTTAAATTTAGTAATTTCTTTATCCAACAAAAATTTTTAAAATCTAATGAAACACTAATATTTATTAATTAAATTTGAACACAATTTATCCAGTTATAAATCTAAACTTTCTTTAAATATATCTTAAATTTATGTGTCAACAATGACCTATGAGCAACATATACATAAAACTCTTAAAATATAAAAAACAAAGTTCCATTAGATAAATAATCATGAAATATTGAATAATAAAATAACCAATGTTCACACAAAATAATGAAACACGCACATCCATGACCGATCACTTTGACACTTTATTTTCACCTCTACATGAAATTTTTTTAATTATTTTTTTTACAAGTAATTCAGAGAAATTTTTTCATATAATTGTTAATTTATCATAAAAATGGACAGCTAAAGATGATGCACAGAATCAAAACTCTGAACAGCAGATCCCCGATTCAAGTATTGTGCTCGGCTACATATACCTATTACTTGTGTGCACAGATAATAACACTACCTATCAAATTTTCCAAGGCATCGACACCTTTCAGCACTACTGCGTTTTAGAAAGGAATTTCACTTTTCATCTGCACACAAAGGCATTGTTTCACATAGGATGGATGTTAGAGCAGACTGCTACAGATGCAGTTAAAAAATGTTACCGTCAATACTGAGCGCCTGAAAAAAAATTATACATAGAAAACACTTCCCACAGTGCGAGTACAAATGAAAAAATTGCCGACATTAGCCCCAAATGGAAATAGCTTTTACTTTAAATGACATCATACTAGATAGAATTTGAAACATGAAGACATGACAACAGTTTGCAGATGAAAAATGGATTTTGTAGGGAGTGTTGTTTAAAGACATCCGTAATGCCCAGTGATTTTATGAAAAATAGATCAATAAGTGTTAAAGAATTTTTATTTCTAATTTCAAAACTGTTGAAAGGTGAAGCATTGCTGAATTGGCAAATAAAAATTCATAATCATATAAGCCTATTTAATCATTCAATCGCTGCATCAGGAATATTATTTTCTAATTAAAAACCATGTGGGGGGAATGCTACAAAATCGCAATTTTAAGCTCAGCAATAGTCACATCAGGAAGATTTATTGCACTAAGAAAAAAAAGTTTGATTTTATAATGGCAAGGTATTGACAGTAACATTATATATTACTTCCATTTCTGTAATAAGTATTAAAAACTACAATACACTCTGTGCTAGCACAAAGAATATAATCATGGCGTAGCACAAAATTCTATACCAAGAAAAGAAAAAAAAAATTCTATACAAACATAACTAGTATAAGTGACATTCTTTAAATTCCAAGCATAAATACAAATCAGGTTGTGAAATAGGCAAAGGAAAAAAAACAAAAACAAACATCCACAATAATTACAAGCAGATAAAGTAGGCACAAAAGAGAGGGATCTTACTAGATCGTTAAATTGATGAAGTAAAATATCAACATTCTCAGGTAGTTGCTCATTATCATATGTTTTAAAGGATAATATGTAGTACACAAGTTCATAAAACATATAAAGCACAGTTCATTAATTCAATATTTTAAATCCTAATGTTGAGAGAATAAAAATGGCAAAAAAAATCAAACACATTTTAATAAAACATTATACATGAATGAAGGGGGAAAAAATCTGATTAAATTAAAGGCAGAAAAGTAAGACTAAAACTATGTCCATATATTCTAAAACATATTTCTCAAAAGAAGTGAAACAAGAAAGCCATATATATATTGAAATATTTTTTTTAACTAAACAGACCTACAAGGGCAGAGAACAAAAGAAATGTTTTCCACAAACACTGAAAGCTTCACTGCAAACATATCGTTTTGTGATCGAAGCTCTCAGTGCGTTTAATGTCTTAGACGTCAGGTGTTGAGTTCTTTTAGATTTTCTTAACTTTTTCTCCAACCACAAGAGGATTGTTTTTACGGATTTCTTGAGCACCAAGCTGTTTGTAATCAAATGTACAATTGTGTTCATTAGAATATCTATGTACGCTGCAGAAGAGACCGCTGCATCGACAGGGGAAACCTAAAAAAGGAAAAAATGCATAAGAATTAATTCAATAATTTCGACTTGATAGCAGAAAATAGCACGAAATTGAGTGCTATATAACATTTTATTGATGATCACATGTTTAAGACAGTATTTAAGATAAATTATGATACAAGAATTTAAAAAAAAAAAAAAAATTTCATTCAATTTGATAAAGTCCTGTGTTACTTTTAGTTGCTGTAAGTCTAAATTTTAAAATAGTTACTTGTCTTTTCAAGCCATCTACAACTTGGGTACAAAAAGAATCAAAAATAAAGCCATCTTTCTATTTAATTTTTAAGAAAATAAACCAGCAGCACACATATCAGTTATTACTTTCAAAACAACCAATAATTTATGCACATATTTATTTTTTTTATAGAGATATTTTAAAAATGTATTTTATAAAAAAAAAAAAAAAAAGACCCAAACAATTAGTTAATACGACACTAGTAATTGACTTCATATACAGAATTATAAAAGAACCAAACAACAAAAAATAAAATTTGTTTGAAAATTACATGATGTTATCTTATGGTGCATTTTAAATTATAAATTTTTAATAAAGTTCTCAACTTCCAACTCTGAGGGAAAATTTAATAAACTTTTATTATTTATGGTAGCAGGATGTAATATGGCATTAAAATAAATTTATATGTAATAGAATATTTGCCTTTACAAATCAAATCATGCTTTTTGTTGAACATGATTTTATTAATTATTAAAAACACTGAATTAACTTCTCCAGCTCTTCTTCCAAGTCACAAATTAACAAAATGTGTTATGAAATTGCTATCTTCACACACATTACCACCAAAATTTTAAATTTCATCTAGAGAAATGAATTTCATTCCTAGAATAGAATAGCAGATGGGTAGTGTATCTTCTCTGTTCTTTTCCAAGTCCAATAATATTACTTTCTTGCCCATGGATTTATTGCACTGATCCTAGGCAACTCTTAGTTTGGCATTACTTCAATGTTTCAGCTTAATCCCCCCTCCTATTAAACCTAATACACTGCCCGTTAAAATACTTCAGCTTAGACAAAGATCAGTAAAAAATAGTACTTCAGCAATAATGTCATTATCTACTCATAATATCCCAATGAGATTCAAAATCATAAATATATTCTATCACAGATAAAATAACAGTTGGGCATTTTACATTTATTTAATTCAAAATTTCTTTATCATATATTTATATTCTCATGTAAGCATGAATATTGCTTGATGATATTTAATTAAGCCTCCAGTGATACATATATAGAAAGTGATGGCATGCCAAGTCAGATTTGACATGTTAAATAAGGAATGGCACAATTCTAAAGCAATTAGCAGATCAAATTAATTAATCAATCAATTTAATTCTTAATATGCTTTGTATTTGGATAATTTTTTTAATGTTATTAATTATTTATAAGGTGTTCAACAATATACTAACATGCCAACATGGTAATTCCAAAAACCATACAGTTTTTCATGACTACAACAGCGCTTCAATTAAAATTTAGCATTCATAGCTATATTAAAAGTTTAAAATTATCTATAAAAATAATTCTTTTTTTTTCCAAGGTTCTGTTTATTATTCTTGACTAATGCACAAAAGGCTGATTTTACTCTTATCAAAAACTCCTAATTAAATGTGTTCCAAAAAGTTTTTTTTAGGCTTTTTAGTTAGATCTTACAATACTTTCATCTGGTAGTTTCCAATTCAGTTCTTGTTTTTTATATATTACTGAATCTATCATCACATACAGCACTGCTATGAATCTTAGTTAAAATGTACAGAATAAAAAACAACATAATAAATCTATGCACTATTATAACTGTACAAGTTGGCAGCTTTCATATACTAATAAAGAAATAAAGATCTCACCAGTAAGGCCAACTTTCTTTTTGCATATGTGGCATCTGTTTTTCTTCTTTTTCTGGTCTTTCTCGAGAGAATCATCCTGTTGGGAGGATTCGCCCTTCTCCGAGGTTGCAGGGCTGGCAGGAGAAGCCTCATAATCAATCAGGCTCTGTTTGGAAGTCTGCAAGAAATAACAGGCTTCATAACAATGTTCATTATAAATAAAACAAGTTTTATTTTTTCTTCAATACTTTACATTTAATGTAACTTCCAACTTTAAAAAAATTTCATCATTATTATTTTCATAACATTTTACAATAATCTTCTAATAACACATCATGATTTAAAATAAAAATAAACAAGATAAATTCTTTAATTATATTTAATTTTTTAGATGTTTTTATAATCAACATAACTTAATATGCCTTCAATACAAATGTAGATAATTCCAATTTAGTTGATTTAAAACATAGGCAGAAGCCCAATAGCCCTCTTTTTGTTTTTTTTCTAAAATTATTAACACATGCAAGTTAATTATCAAAATGCTTATATTTCCGCAATATTTAAAAAAAAAAATAATCTCATACTTGCCATTACTGTAAAAAGAGAATCATATTTTGGAACATTATCAAAAGTTTTAACACAGCTACAGTCACTTTTTTTACCGATAGTCCACATACCTTCAGAAGAAAATTGCAGATTCTGAAATCATGCACAGTGTAAAACATCAACACTTGCCATTGCCATAAAAGCAAAATTAAGTTTTGCATTTAATTTAGAAAATATATATCCAATATTTTTATCTATGGAAAGGCTTTTTTTTCTTCATTAATCTGCATAAACTAATGAAAATATGTATATTTTTAGTAAGATATATAACAATCTTTAAATATAACATAAGTAACATGTTATAATATAAAACTAATCTACTTGTACTGCAAAGTCCCATAATTTTATAATATAAATGCATATTAGGAGTTGGACAAAATGAGAATATTTATTATTTGTTTATTTTACAGCATATTTAAGATATTCTTATTTGCAAAATTAATGGTTGTTTTCTCATTTAAAAACAACAATGCTACAGAATGCCACTACTTTTAAAAATGCCACAATATTGGTAAAGAGGCAGCATTTCTATACCATGTAATAAAATCATGACATTGAAAAAAAAAGCAACACTTTCAATTTTAAAATTTCTCTTATGTTATATATTTTAGAGGTTAATTTTCATATCTTGATCTTGTAATCCTTAGCAATACAAATGGCATGTCAATTTCTAAACAACAAAAGAATTAAAATAACAGTAAGGTATTTGACAGACAAAGAAAAAAATTCTGAATAGGGAAATTATAAAATATATTATAGTTAAGCATTCTCTATTTTTACTTGTCCACATTGACAGCAACTAAGATAGCTTTTCTTTAAGAGATAGGTAATTCAGTATTTAGTGGAGGGAAAAGAAAAAAGAAAGAACGAAGAAATAAGCTTCAACCAGATTGCATTCCCTCTTCAAAAGGAGTTTTATTTAATCGCATGCAGTTAGGTCAATGTTATATGCACATGTATACCTACAAACTTTTGGGTATATCACCCAATATAGTTAAGTTCTAAAAAACAATGAAAGACATCTCTTTTGGAAATGTCGTAACAAAACATAAATCAGTGGAAGTTACTTATGATTAGATAAATAACCTTCAAAATTATCCCTATCAAACAGAATTGACAGACTCTATTCTCACACTGAGTCCCTAATGACTTGATAGGTTACAACTTAAAATGGGCACACAAAAAAAAAAAAAAAAATTAAGAACAGCACTGAAAACAATTTTAGATTACAAAAAAGAAGAAAAATTCATGATTATTCCAATTGATTTGAAAGCATACAACATACTTCTGGTTTGCTCTGATCTTGACTAGGTGGAGTAACTACAACAGCTGGAACTGTTGGTGAAGCTGTAGATAAATCGTCATCTTTCGACAAAATGGCTTTATCATCACATTCAGAGACAGCTAAATGGAAATATTAAGAATCCATTACTGAATCAATGATTGCATTAAAAGAAGTTAAAATACTAAGTTTCAATAAAATTGAATACTACTACTAAATTTCCAATTTAAAATATACTATATATACATTAATGTTTTTTGACTATTCATAAAACATAAAAAACCTTTTGTCACTATAACTCTCCTCAATTTGCTGAATTCTTTTATTACATATATTTTTTTTTAATTTATTAGAAATATTATTGATTAATAACAAACAAAATTATTTTATTAGTTAAAATATTAATTATTTCTCTGATCATCTTTATTAATTATGCAGATTATTTTATATTATGTATGATAGATTTGTATACAAAAATTTGTACAGCAAAATATTTGGATACTTGGATTTTAATACTCAACGCATAAAAGAACAAATAGTGCTTTATTCAGATTCATTTGCAGCTTTTTATGAAAATTTTTTCGTAATAAATTTTTTATTTAACTCTTGAAGAATTAAAATATTTTAAAAGTTTTCAATTTATTTCAGTAAATAATTCAATATATATTGTGCATTTAACAGACCTTTATTATTGTTTAAATACATTAATAGAAATCTTAAATTTTCAGGTGGAGATAAAAAAGAACACTGACAGAAATCTAAAATATGTCTTGAAGACTGAAATAATAATAGCCAACCCCCTTCTAAACATGCTAAAATGATTTAATTCCTTTTCTCTCACCATACTTTAAGAATTGGCCAACAATCCTGTATCACTTTTATCCACTTAATTATTTACATTTTTGATTTTTATAATTATAATAATCACCAAAATAAACTTTGCCAACTTTCTCGTGTGAAATTATATGTTATGAACTGTTTACATCAGTTTTTTTATTGGTAATGATTTAAATCTTTATAGAAGCATTTAAAACAATTGCCACCTTAAAATTAACCCTTTATGAATAAGGTTATTCTTGTGAAAAGTAAGATATACTATACTTTGCATTTAATCTGTGAAATATCTATATGAAATTTATCAGAGGATTATAAATTACTATATATAACTAGCAGATTTTTTTTTCCAGTCTTAAAAGAATCAATAAAATTTATTACAAAAAAAAAAAAAAAAATATGCTGCTTAAGAATTTTTCTTTATCCAATACATAACATGTAGAGTTTCAGTGAAGGAAAATAAAAAAAACTTTATGAACTATTAATGAAGCGTGTGTTTGTGCAATGAAATACTTTTTTTCTTTTCCTGTTATCATCTGTCTATAGTACCATATCAATAAGAAATCTATCCTTATCCTTTTAGAACAGATTAATAATATCATATACCAATCACGTTCTGTTTTTATACATGGCCCAAAATTAACAAATTCTTTCAGTATGTTTAAGCTACTACAATTACATAAAAAAAATACAATATACAATATACATTTAAGATAGTGGCAACTGAAAAGAATGAGGATGAATACAAAAAAAAAAAAAATACATTATAATTTTCATTTGCAAGAGAAGTGAAAATCTTGCTCAGTAATAAAAGCAGATTATTTATTTACCCTTCATTAAAGTGCTTTCAATTCTTATGTACAATTTCTTTCTAGACATTTTTCATTCATGAGCTTATACCAATATAAGATACACAACGTATTTTGTCCAATTTTTACAAAAGTTAGCCTTCTTATCATTGCCAACAACCACTATATTTTTGTAAATATAGAATAGTGCTTTTCTCTCGCACTAACTTCTATCATTTTTTTTATTGAAAATATTTTTTTTAGGTGATGTTTTAAAGAATTATTAACTTCTGGGAAGAGGAATATCCAAAAATTATAAGTAGCAACCTATAGTAAGCACCTTGAAATTTTAAGTTTTCCCAACGTTATCGACAGACTATAAAAATAAAATTACAATAATTTACTTGCCTTAATTGCTTTATTTTTCCCATAAATTATGCATGGTGAATACTTTGATTCAAGCATTACAGTTTAAACATTCTAATTTATTTCAAATGCATACATTAATTTTTACATATCTAATATACACTGAAGTGACAAAAGTCATGGGATACCTCTTAATATCGTGTCGGCCCTCCTTTCGCCCGGCGAAGTGCAGCAACTCCACGTGGCATGGACTCAACAAGTCGTTGGAAGTCTTCTGCAGGAATATTGAGCCATGCTGTCTCGATAGACGTCCATAATTGTGAAAGCGTTGATGATGCAGAATTTTGGGCACGAACAGACCTCTCGATGATGTCCCATAAATGCTTGATGGGATTCATGTCGAGCGATCTAGGTGGCCAGATCATTCGTTGGAATTGTCCAGAATGTTCTTCAAACCAATCGCGAACAGTTGTGGCCCGGTGACATGGCGCATTGTCATCCATAAAAATCCCATCGTTGTTTGGGTACATGAAGTCCATGAAAGGCTGCAAGTGATCTCCAAGTAGCTGAACATAAGCATTTCCAGCCAATGTTCGGTCCAGTCGCACCAGAGGACCAAGTCCATGCCATGAAAACAGCCCACACCATTACGGAGCCACCACCAACTTGAACAGTGCTTTGCTGACAGTTTGGGTCCATGGCTTCGTGGGGTCTGCGCCACACTCGAACCCTACCATCAGCTCTTGCCAACTGAAATCGTGACTCATCGGACCAGGCCATGGTTTTCCATTCATCTAGGGACCAACCGATATGCTCACGTGCCCATGCGAGTCGCTGCAAGCGATGTCGTTCTGTCAGTAAAGGCACTCGAGTCGGTCTTCTGGTGGAATAGCCCAATTTCTCCGCACAGTTCTAACAGACAAGTCCCTTGTACGTCCCACATTGATTTCTGCGGTTATTTGACGCAGTGTTGCTTGTCTGTTAGAATTTACGACTCTTTGCAGACGTCGCCGGTCTCGGTCGTTAAGTGCAGGCGGTCGACCACTGCGCTGTCCATGGTGGGATGTTATGCCTGAAATTTCATACTCTCAGGCACACTCTTGACACAGTGGATCTGGGAATGTTGAATTCCCTAACGATTTCGAAATGGCATGACCCATGCGTCTAGCTCCAACTAACATTCCGCGTTCAAACTCTGTTAATTCCTGTCGTGCGGTCATCATCACGTCAAAACCTCTTCACATGAATAACTTGAACAGAAATGAAAGCTCTGCGCATTTATACCTGTTCTACAAGATGCTACTGCCATCTGAAAATTTGCATATTGCTATACCATGACTTTTGTCACTTCAGTGTATAAAATTCTCGTGTCACAGTGTTTGTTGCCAAACTCCTCCGAAACGGCTTTCAACCGGCTTGACCGATTCTTATGAAAATTTTTGTGCATATTTGGTAGGTCTGCGAATTGGTCGTAATCTATTTTTAAACCCTAAGTGATAAGGGTGGTCCACCCCTAAATATTTTTTTAAATTTCTTTCGTAAAACAATGTAGTGGTTTTTTTTTAATTTCTTAGTCATGAGATTACAGCACGTGTGCTTAAACAAAAATTAAAGTCTGTAATCGGCTTCATTTTTTTTACTTTTATTTAATTAAGTGATCTTATATAAATCGACACGTGTTGTGAACTCGCGCCAACAACGGTCGTTGCTTAACCTGTATATATTATATGCAACGTTTTTTTGCGGGAATAGTTTTAATTTAAAAGATAAATATTTACGTGTTAAATAAATATACGTGTTTTATCATTGTTATATGTAAGTCAAATAATAAGAGAACGAATACTGTTCTCTTTGCACGTGTAGCGTGTTAATGTCTTAAGTTAATGTTTTGTTAAGTTATATTCTTTGCACGTGTAGCATTAAATTATATTTACACGTGTAGCGTGTGTTAATGTTCAGTTAAGCAAAATTGGCAACTTTATTATTGTTCTAAGAAAAATAAAGATGGCTGTTATTGCGTTTTTAACTTACAGGTGTAATTGTGTTGTAATTTACTTTATTGTGGCGAATCTGGGATTCCAGTAAAGTAAGTGTTATTTGCAATTCGAAAGCATAAACTTATAACGACAAACTATTTAGTGGCACTCTGTTATTCCTTTCTGGTGACTTCAGGCAAACACTTATTGCCATTCCACGCTCAACGTACGCTGATGAGATCAACGCTTGCTTAAAATCATCGTCACTGTGGCGTAATGTTGAAAAAATTACAACTAAAAGTAAACATGCGCGTTCAAATGCTTCAATATCCATCAGCTGAAACATTCTCAAAACAACTGTTAGATAATGGCGATGGAAAAATTGCTGTACATAAAAATACTGGATGCATACAATTTCCGACAGATTTCTGCACAATCATCGACTCGCAAAAATAATCTCATCGATCACAAATTTCCCGATGTATGCACACAATTCCAAAATCTTGATTGGTTGGCAGAAAGAGCAATTTTGGCAGCAAAAAATGTGGACGTCAATGGTTTAAATTCCAAGATACAACATTTGTTGCCAGGGAA
Source organism: Caerostris extrusa (assembly GCA_021605095.1). Taxonomy (NCBI): domain Eukaryota; kingdom Metazoa; phylum Arthropoda; class Arachnida; order Araneae; family Araneidae; genus Caerostris; species Caerostris extrusa. The sequence continues at coordinate 219,930 of BPLR01008975.1, read as the reverse complement.
TTTGGTGTCATACAAATCTATCGATACAATTTGCGATGCCAATGAAGCTGCAAATTATCCAATTGAGTTTTTGAATTCATTGGATTTGCCAGGCATGTCACCGCATCATTTACAATTAAAGGTTGGATCTCCGGTTATTTTGATTCGTAATTTGAACCCACCATGGCTGTGCAATGGAACACGATTAGTCATTAAAAAATTAATGAAAAACGTTATCGGAGCCAGCATTTTGAATGGCAAGTACCAAGGTGAAAATATATTGCTGACACGAATCCCTACGATTCCCACAGATGTGCTAATTGAATTCAAACGTATTCAATTTCCAATTAGATTGGCATTCGCAATGACAATCAATAAGTCACAGGCCGCAAGGATGTCTGTTTGTGGCTTAGATTTGGGCACACCATGTTTTCCATCGGACAACTATACGTGACATGTTCGCATGTGGATAAACCATCCAGTTTGTTTGTGTTGGCTAAAGACAGACTAACCAAAATATCGTACACTCCATTGCACTTAGAGATTGATGTTGATTATTTTTTAATTGCCATAATTAGTAGTAAATATGTAAATAACTATTTTTGGTGCATATACAGCTATTATGTAATGTAATTTAAAATATATTTATTAATTTAATAAAATATATAGGATGAAATAAATAAAGGGTTAGTGTATTATCATTTTATACAGCGTCATTGTCTGCAACGTTCCATTCCTCTTCCAATCATAACCACATTTCCACACACTTATAGTAAGTTAGTTTTTTTGTATTTATTTAACTAAAAAAATATTTTATAGAAATAATGGCAAAACAACGTTTGCCGGGTCAACTAGTTACAATATATATTTTAATATTTGTCAAAAAACAAGTAAGAATCACATATGGATTTTTTTTCCTACCACCAAAAATAGCTAATTTTTGCATTTATAGGTAGGAAATTCTAGTAAATTTTCCTCCTTGGCTTCTACACAATTAGAGGTTCTTCTAACAGCAAACAAAATAAATAATTTTAACTTAAAATTTCAGCAAATACTTCAACGGATTACTTGCAGTTAAGACAACTCCACTGAAAATTGTGAAAATTCATCAGTGAAAATTATTAAAAACACTGCCTTAAAATCACTTCATGAATTATTTTTATGACAAAACAAAAATTTGAATTTCAACACCATGTGGAACAGCCATTAAGAAAATTGCTGATTTAGAAATATCTTAATCTTAGAACAACCAGTAGTATAAAAAATGTCTTCAATGTGGTTTTAAAGCTTCTCCATATTATAAAGAAATCAAATCAAAATGTTCTAACTTATGGCTTTGGAACCATTAAATAAACAAAAATTAGGCATAATTTTCACTATATATTATTTATCCTGGCTCCATAATTTTATGTCAAGTTTTTAAACTTTTTTTTTAATGAAATCTGTAAAGCTTCACAGAATATTTTTAATCACCAAGGCTTTAAGAAGTTTATGTTTTTTGTGGAAACTTTTGTATATTCTATTCTAAAAAAAAGAAAAAAAATTTTTTTTTTTTTAAGAAAGCCACAAATATACCCCCAGACTTTTAAAAATACCCCATAAAATTAAAAATTATAAAATAGTAATTCAGGAAAGTTCTCGATTTTAAATTACTCAGGAGTATAAGTAAATACATAAAAATGGACAACCAATCAAAATGTAACGGTATTAATTTTTACAATCAGAAAATTATTAGAAAAATTATGAATTATACTGTTAATAAAAAGAAATATAACAATACTTAAAAATAAACAATAGAAACAGCACAAGCTCAACTTTCAGTAGCCAATCAGAAAGAAATCAATAAAAAAAAACTCACTGTTAACAGCAGCTGATGCAGTAGGGCTAGTCCGTCCACTGATCTGTGAGGGTGTAGGATTTGCCTGCTTTCTTTTGAGAGCATCTTTATAACATTTCGAGCAAAGGCCATCAGTTTTTGGACTACCATAAAACCCACAACCTGATCTACACAGAGAAGGGCTTTGAGACATTTGATTTGTGTCACGTTCCATTGAAATTATCTAAAAAAATTTCAATATATAAGTGCACTTATATTGCATACAATTAAAAATCTATAAAAGTCACTGCATATTTTGTATTTCAAAAGATATTTAAAAAAAAAAAAGATAGTACAAATATTATATTCTATACACAATATATCCATATTTCATAGGTATCAATCAATTAAAAGAATATCTAAATTAAAAATCAACATGAAACATTTGAAAGCAACATAGGAAATTTAATATGGATTAACTTGCATTTAAATATGTTTTGCTAACTGTAACTAGATAATATTCATTTTAAGAAACAAATATTTCAGATTTCTAACTAATTTTAAGTTCTTGAATCAAAGAATTAGATAGCTCAATATCTTAAACCTTATCTAAATAGTTTTTAAAGATATTTAGCTTTTAAAATATGCAATATAAATTTAAAAAAAAGCCCCAAATTACACAACTCAAATTATTTAACATTCATTATTAAAATTGTAAAATGTTCAATTATTTTATAAAAAAAAATTTTTAATATACTCATTTCTCTTAGAAAGTGTTATTCATTCTATTATTTTGAATTTTACTAACAAAAATATAAACTTGTTTCACAAAAAAAAAAAAAAAAAATTGTTTTAACTGAATTTTAAACAATTCAATACTCTGTTGAAAAGAACTTAAGCTTATCTTTGTTCTATTACAATTATATATTTTTAAACTTTATTGATATAATTATGCTCATGTTCAAAGTTCAATATTCAAAAATGTAAATTTGAGACCTTAAGGAAAATACATATTTTTATAATTTAAACTTTAATTATCATCCGTTAAGAGTAATAATTTTTAATTGAGGCTCAGGTATAAAACAAAATATTTGCAAATAAGTGCCATTCAATAACTGGAATTACAAAAATAAAAAAAAAAAATTTGCCACCAATTTGAATGATAATCATTTGGGGGAAAAAAAAAAATGATATTAAACAGCAATGCATTAAAGTTTTTAAAAAAGCCAGACTTTGCAAAAACAGTAAAGGAAAAAAAAAGTATGCATACTTTCTGGCTTTTTTTTTTTTTCTCTGAAAGAAGCATAAGCTTACGTTTAAATCATGAAATTTAGTTCTGTTAATACCATTTTCAAAATTTTCATAAAAAAAAATAATAAATAACACGAGCTGTTCCAACAGTCATGATTAAAAAATTTCAGAGTTGTCTTCCTTCCCTTATATATCATTACCTTTGATATGGTCATGAAAAGGCAGTAAAAAATTTGAAGTTAATACAATTTTTGACTTTCTTGAGGCAATGAAAAGATAATTTCTGCTTAAAGAAAGGATATTACTGAATGAAATGCAAGTTATCCTCAGCTTCCTTTATTTATTTTTAAATAATATTGATTTGCTATTAGAATTCGACATCATAAAGAACATACAAAATTTTTCCATAATTAGCTATAAGTTTTCTTGTTACAAAAATACATTTTGGTCATATAGCAAAAATTCCACATAATTTAGCACAAAATCAAATTGACATAATAGTGATAAAGTTTGACACAATAGCAATAATTCGTGTAAAAGTGATTTATCAACCAATGCTAACATAACTGATTTTTAACAATAAATTTTGGTGTAAATAGTGTTTTACCATGAAAACTAACTGCAGTGGGTATTTTGTTTACTCGGCGATTTGGGAACCAAGTAATGAATTTGAAGAAGCACAGGATTCTTAATTTCTACTAAAATTTTAACCTTTGATGTTAAACAGTACATATTTTACAATAATTTAGAAGTAGGTTCACTTTTATTTATACTTTTATATTAAATTTGACAAAATAATAACCAATATCTTAATGAATTTATGTATGGGATAGATATGTTATAATTCTAAGCTTTTCTTTTTTTGTTAAATATATATTTTTATATATTATCATAATTATTAAATGAAATGTTATTCTTACTTCAAAAGTTTTGAAAATCTACTTACAAAATGTATATAGCAAGTAGACTCATGAAGTAATATAATGCTCCTTCTTCCACTTCTATAAAATGTTTCAATTCTTTTAGGGTTTTTCTGCTCTATGATATAGAGCAGAAAAAGAAATTCTTTGTGCATGTGTGGATATTGGATATTCGTGCATATTTTTGTAGTTTTTAGAACTACAATGCTTAAATTAGGTATTTTTGTTTATTAGGTAATTGTTCTATTAGATAATATTCATCTATATATCTTTTAGTTTTATACATTCTTTTCAATGGAGTATTCCATATCAGTTCAACCAGATTATGAAGCACTGTTTTCATATTCTAATGAAATTTAATATACTGAATTTCCCAATGGTGGTAACCAATCACACGAGATGGTCTCTCTAGACAATCTAATTTTAATTATACAGTCCTTTAAATTTTTTTTTTATCCCACTAATCCTAATTGTACACACAAAAAACAAAATCCATTCAAAAATTCCAATATGATCTCTTTGAAATGTCCTATATTTGCCAATGAAGTAAAGATTTCAGAAGAAAAAAAAAGTTAGAATGTGTCTTAGTCAACTAAAAAAAAAGAAAAAAATATTTTAAGTTAAATATTTCACCAAAAAATATGTTTCGACAGAAACATACATTTGCATACATACATTTTAAATAAACCTAAAGATATCAATTTTTTTCTTGGCAATAATAGAAAACAGGTTTTTTTATTACTATTTTTCTTATATAGAGATGGGATATTTTTTAATGATTTTCTGAAAATCACTGCCAGTAAATTATATTTTCAAGTTCACCCAAAATCTAAGATTCTCTTTTTAAAAAAGTATTACAACAACATTAAAAAACTTAAAACTTTTTTTTTTTTTCACAAATGACATAAGCAAAAGGAAGGAAGAGATATTGTATATTTGAATTTTTGTTATTTTGTTCTAAGTTTCTGATTTTTTATCTTTATGTATGTACTTATTTAAACTTATAGTAAAGATGTGATAAGTTATCTTCAAAAATTAGAAAACTTATTAAACTAAAATTATTTTAAATATGTTTTTATTTTTTGTCGAAGAAATAGAAACAAATATGCAATATATTAAATTACTTAAATATCTGTTGGACACATGAATTTCAAACTTTACACATAAGTTAAGTTATTCAAGAAATATACTGCCCAAGCAAAAAAATTTTTTTTTTTTCACTGATTTCGCACATCTTTCAGAAACAGTATGCTTCGTTAGATATTATTTGTGTATTAACAACAACATATACATGAAAAATAGATATGTTGCCTTTATGACTTGACCAGACAAATTATGTCTTATGACTATTAAACAAAATGTTTTTGAAAAATGACTTATCATTTTTCAATATCTTTATTCGCAGTAGATACCAGCTCAAAATGCCACACGTGATCTTATTTACATGAAATATGTAATCTAAGATAACTTTCTAACTAAATGATCAACTGTTTGGACAATTATATAACATTTTGATTTTCCATGGCTAGAAATAAAAAGACCAATAGGTTTTCAGTTGAAAATCTTTTTCATGTAAGCATATATTAAAGACACTGTATATGTTTATTAAGCAGAACTACCATCAATAAAACAAAAAGAAAATTTGTTTGGGGGACAATTATTTCTTTGGTTTTAGAAACCATATTTATATCACATTTGATATTATTAGATATAATAAGATGAATTCCTCTTTTCTCCCTCACAATTCTTCTTGTATAATCAATTCAATAGTATTCCCATCATGTATTATGCATTATATATTCTCTTTTAGACTTTTTTTTTTAAATGATGATTTATTTAACAATGGAGGAATAAGGAATGAACTTCAACATTTTATTGGCTCAATCGTTAAGTGTTGTTGAACTTTATCAGCCTATGTGTTGTATCTGTTGAAACCCATTGATAAAATTTGATTTTGTCATTTTCGTTATACTGTTTGAATCTGGACTGTAAACATTCAAGTACATTTACTCTGGGAGAACACTGATAACAGAGCCTAAACCTACATCACCTCTTAGCTTCTGCACACAAATGATTACATAATATTCCACATTAATTTATAAGATACTCAAAAGCAATTTGACATTCTGGTGAATCATGCATGCACATACAGAATGGCTGCCACTGATACCAACTAAAATACAATTTTGATCACAATGTACAAAACTTTGAGAAATCCAATTTTACAGGAGAAAACTACTTTTGCTACTTGAATAAAATTAGTTTAAATTACAGAACCAATTGCTTTTGCATGTATACACTACTTATACTTGCAACATCTTTCATATTAAGTATTAATTCAAATTGTTCATCATTATCACAAATTTAACAATAAATCTGCAGTTGCCATTTTTTTTTCCCACATCTAAAATCTGGTTCAGTCAAAAATCACTTTTCTTTAACATGTATCTCGGTTTGACCAGCATAATCAGATACACAAAAATTTTTTACTTACATAAGCACAGAAAAAAATACCTGAAACAGGGAATTATTAATAGGTAGATTTGGTTTTGGTGTAAAGTAGATTTTAACTATTTTTCATAATTTCTGTAAATTTGATCACAGCTGCTGTCATTTCCACATGCTTTTCATTGTTTGATTTTTTTTTCAGGCATCTCAATATCCAATACTGAATTTTATATTTTCTGAAATTTTTTTTAATTTCTGTGATCCATAAGATATTTTAAAGAACATCCAACATGCGTACATGAAAGATTGAGCTTCTCTCTCCAAGTTGCTTGTTCTGCTGATAAATCAAATGTCATTAGGATCAGTGAGGTTGCCATTTTCATAACTACAATTAGAATCATCTTTAAATAAAATAATTTGTAATCTGCATAGTTTTGTTATGGTTTCACATTAATTTTAATATCCTTCGTTCCGCAAAATTCTGGACGATAATCACAAATGTTTTCATGATTTTTTATATTTTCCAAGTGAATAACATTATTTCTTAATTAACTCAAAATTCTTCAAATACATGGTCTTCAAAGCCTACAGTGCATCCTGAACTGAAATTCAAAATATCCAATAGAAATTCAAAATATCCAATTTTAGAACACTGTTTATACACTCATAGAACATCTTACTGGTTACTATAATTTTGCTTTCTTTTAATTATATTTTTATTTATAAATTTTTTTTTCTTAAGATTGCACTGCATATTAAGGAATTTCCATTTTAATTCTAGCTTCTATTTGGACCAGTTTGTCAACATTGAAAAGGACAACTTGCAAAACAAACAGCTTAAAAGATTTATTATAATAATTACATATAAAAGGTATAATCAGTTAAATTTATGAAGAAATCTCAACACCTACTATTTAAATTCTTGTTTATGTCATTTGCAGGGGAAAAAAAAAAAGGAATAATGCTTTACATTCAACAGGGATGGATTCCGTTAATTCTGCAATTCATACTTTTACAAAAAGAATCTTAGATTTAACAAGAAATTGAAAATATAATTTATCGGCAGCATTTCTCAGAAAATAACGGACAAAAACATAAATGTCATTAGCTGAATAAGAAACAAAAAAAAAACTTTTTTTTTTTCTTGGCAATAATAACAGACATCTTAGTTTATTTAAAATGCGACACCAAAATTATACCCTTCGTTCAAATTAATAGCTCACTTTCGTAACAGACAGTAACAGTTAAATATTTCACCAAAAAATATGTTTTTATTTATTTATTTTTTAATACGATTAATACATACACATAAAATTTTAAAAATAAATTTTTCTTAAATCTTTAGACATTATGTACAGGAAATTTCAAAGAGATAACATATTTGGGAGTAGTAGGTTAAGCAAACCTCAAAAAACAATACTTTGGTGAAAGTTTGATGGACTGTAAAATTGAAACTAGATCATCTAAAGAGAAAACATTTCATGCCATGGGTTATCACCATACAGAGACTTAGTATAACTAAGTATCATCAAAATCTGTGAAAATGGGTTTAATGATGTAGTTGAGCTGACATTGAATGATCTTCCAGTTAAAAAAAACAGATAAATTATGCCAGCTTCTACTGACAGTATTAAACAATGCAGTTTTAATACTACAAAAGAAATAGCCCATACCCATGTCCTAATCTCTTACTTTATAATATATAAAGAAAATGCTTTAATTCTTTTAGTTTTATGGAAGGAAGAGAAAGCATTACTCCATGGGTCTACACCCTACATACTTTTTGAAATTAGATATTCTTAAACTTTACAATTTTTAAAATAACATTTCATTTAATAATAATGTGATTATATAAAAAAAAAACATTACACTCAATAAAAAAAAATATCTAGAAGTATATCACATCTATCCAACATATAAATTCATTAAGATAATGGCACTTATTTTACCAAATTTAACACAGAAAAATAACACATATTCATAAATAAAAATGAACTACTTTTAAAATGATTCTTAAAAAAAAATAAATAAAAAGTGTAAAATATGTAAGAGTTAAAATTTAGAATTAAATTAAGAGTTAAATTTTTTTATTATATAAATGACGATTATTTCCAATTACATTGATACACAAATTTCCACCCAACTGAAAGCTCAAGGTAATAAGCATTTGCATCAATATCAATTCAAAACAAATAAATAATCGAACTAAGTTTAAAGTGTATTTCACAAAATTTAAAAGAGTTATTTAAAAAAATACTTGAACAATCATTAATTACGATTAAAAAATTAATTTTTCAAAATTACACAATTCAACAAAGTTCATAAAAAATACGCGATGAATATTTTGATTTATTCTGAATCAGCTTTACTTATTACATTTTTATTTTAGTGATAACTGCAAATACTATAACGTACATTTCTAATTTCTAGGAAATAGTATTTCACTAGTGTAGCTTAATGCTAATGCAATGACGCAACCATATAGTCAGAATGAAATGATTTCTCGGAATTCAATGAATTCGTGCTTTATTGATAAGCTAATTATTTTTCTTTTTTACCTATAAGGCATAACAAATGCCTCACGTTGATCACATATTATAAATAATCATTAAAAAATTATAACTAAACAAATTTAGAGAACACATTTCCCAATTTCTTAACAGAGAGAAATACCAAGTTCTCGATTCTCCTATGAACACATCAAAAGCTGTTTCCTCGAATTAGCATACGCGACGACAATAACAAAGCAATAATTTTCTAAGAAAAAACTTTAGCAAATAAACTTAAAACAACGAAAGTTAGATATACATTTTAAATCTTATATACTTGCATACTAAAGTATTACCTTTTGTTCATTCCACTAAGAACAATGTCAGGAGGAAATAACTTTTAAGCCTAAAGTCAAGTAATAATAAGACGCTATTTACCCTGTTTCTACCACTGTACACTCAGCAAATCTGAATTCGACAAAAAAAAAAAAAAAAAAAACCATAAAAATAATCATTTCACTTACCTGAATGAATTTTGACTACGAAAAATGAATTAAATCTATAAAGCCAATCGTTTAGTAGAAAACAAAAGATATTTGTAATCCCTCAGAACATATCCACCTGACGTCTTTCTGTATGCGATGTTGCCTTATCGCTTAATGTGATGACTTGCAAACGCTGACGGTGAGCACGTGATAACTACGCCGCATTTGATTGGCTCAAAACCAGGCATGAAGTTCATGACCCTCAAAGCTGCCTTGGCCGAAATTCAAAAATGACGTCACAAAAGAATCAAAATAGCATCTCATTGGTCAAAGTTAAATGACGTCATATATTTTCTAAGCCTGGATAATAGACGAATTAACTCTTTAAATAAATGTTTTGGTAAACAAGCGTCATTCAAGAAACAAAAGAAATTTTAGAAATAAAATTATATACAAAGAGAATTTTTTAATTTATCAAAAAATAGAAAGTTAAAGTAAAGAAATAGATACAATAAAACATATCATAAAAGAAGTAATTTTTACTGTCATTAAAATTAGATTTTATTTGCACTAAGGACCTATTTAAAAAAACCTAAATATGGGGAACACTTCATAAACTTTAAATTTTGTCTTATTAATTTTTCCTCTATTTATTGATTTAATGAAAAGTTTAGCTTTCAGTAATTCAAATGATTCTACTCAATCTTTGTGGACATTAGTGCTTTTAGATATTTGCAATTTTTGACTATTTAACATTGAAACATAAACTTAAATTTTTTTTATAAATAACTCTTATCATTTAATAAGAGATGTATGCTACATAATGTATATTTTTGCAAAAAAAATACTTGCTAAAAATTTATAAGCGTAAAAAAAAAAGTTGAAATGAAAACCTAGTGATGGAATGAGCTATCCAACACTTGTAATACGGAGTTATTGAATTTAAAAAATATAAATAATTAAAATATTTTTATATTTCTTGATTCTATTTAGCATTATGCTGTTTCATATGAAAGGAAATTTTGAGTATATAATTTTAAAAAGTCACAAACACAAATTATTTGAACATATTTAATCAAAATAGAGTCCATTTATATCAATGCACTTTTACTATGGATTGCAAAGCATATTTATGTTAGTTTCAAAGAATACTTTAGATTTAGAGAAAATAAATTATATAAAAGCTGTTTTGACAACTTTTTGTGGTTGGAAAAGTGTTTATTAAATCAAAACTATTCAAAACATTTAAAGAAGTTCTAGTCAATAGAAAACAAATATGAAGAATAAGTTGGAGAAGGCCGAACCACAAATTTTAACTAATTAAATTTTCGGACTAGGACTTGTGAAAGATAAGGTCTTGCATTGTTATGGAGAATAATTTTAATTCCCCAAAACTGGTTATGATGACAGCAATTTTTGATAATAACAATTGTTGACAACAATATTGTGCATTCCTGCTTTGACCTATTTTTAAAGGAAATGGATTACTCTCCTTTCATTCCACTAAACTATCATTCAATATTGGATGCCTTAGTTTAGTGCGTGTTAAAGGTTTTATCCAATTTCTGGGATTAGGGTTTACAATTATCCACAAGTAATGATACAGTCCAAAAAGGAACAATTCCTTTGCCGAATACTAAATGATGTGCAGATCTTCAAGCGTTGCATATTCTACCTCTCTATCGTGTAAAACCCATTCGTCAAGTGTTTTGGCTTCAAGCATAACAAGATATCTCGAAACTGTTGTTATACCTACCCTAAGATAAGCAGCAAATTCTCTTTGTAGCTTTAGCTTCAACTTTTGTCTTTAAAACATCATTACAGAACACGCATCAGGTCTTCCACAGGGTTCATTTTCAAAAACTCATATCTCCTGATTTAAACTATTCAAACTATCCTTTCCCATTGGAAGCATTAACTTTAACATTTCCAAGGGAAGTATTATTGTTTTGTGTTGCTTGGGCAACAAAATATCCAAGTTTATAATCCAACAGAAAAATGACCCTTATTTCGTTGCATTCCATCCTACTATATGTTCAACATTTTCTTAAAAATTCTAAAAAATTATAAGAACAAACATACCATTAGACAGAATATAAAAAAGTGTAGCGACACCTATTGATGGAAAATGGAATACAAATTGAACGACTTCTACTTTCACTGTTAAAAAGGGAATTTTCCCCTAGAATGAAAACAGAACGTAGTTGGTATTACGTAGTTGGCGTTAGAAATTAAATAAAAGATGTTGTAAATGTGAAAATTGATTATAGTCTTTTATTTTGCCATCTGGATTTTAATAACACTACGCAACCTTTACAAAGCCGCCACAAAAGTAATAAAGTTGGTAATAATATTCTTATTAATTTAATACTAGAGCATTAATATAATTATATATTTTAGAGCATTATATATTTTTAGAGCATTAATACAAAAATGTTCATGTTATGTTTAATAACCTAAAGAATTTCTTTTCATATCTTTAGGTGTGGTTTAGCATTTTTATATTGAAAATGATTGATTTTATTCCAGTACTTTGTAAGAAAATTTCGTTAATTTCCCCCAAAAAATTCTTTTTTTCCCTTTGCTTTGCTTTCTTTCTGTGGATTAAGGGGTTCTAAACAAATTACTTTTAACCCAATCAGTAAGCTTTGAATTTGGAATGTATGCCAGAGTTTAAACGACTATAAGCGAAGTATGATAATTTGAAACGAATATTTTAAGCTTTATATTTAAGATTAATATACTAAAGAAAGACAATGAACGTTGAAAAACGAAATTAAAATGTATTCCAAGTTTTTAAATAGATTTTATTTCAAAAGTTAAATTTTCTGTTTCAGAGACTACAAAAATATTATATCACTATTAGCAGATTTAATAATTCATAATTCATCTTTTAAAACTAATATGTTTTCCAAGTAGGATAGTATTAGTAGAAACATTTATAATATACCATTTTAAAAGTACAAACTTGATTTTTCTTTATTTAAAGTTGAGGAAACAAGAAATCTTTGTTGAAAAGGTAAAGATGTGTTAAACATCTCAAAGATGCGTATCAAAATTATTTAGAACTCTATACTTCATAAAACTTCATAAAATATATATAAACTAATAAAAATATTTACAAATAAATACAAAATCTTTATAAAGGAAATCAACTTACTAAATGAACAAAAGCTGCAATTTACTAGGAAGTAATTTGAATTAAATATCTAGGTTAATTTGCAATTTAATGAAAAAAAAAAAATTGCACCAGAATTTTTCTTGCTAAAGAAGAAGTGAAATTAAAAATGTGAAAATCGTTGCCCTAATGCTATTAAAAATATATGTTTACTTTAGATTTCAATGAAAATGGATTATTCACAATTTCAAAAAAAAAAAAAAAAAATTTCACTACACCAATTGAAAAAAAGCTGATAATAATTAATAACATGCATACATTTATATTGAAATACCTGGAGCGATTTCATGAACGGAGGAACTTAATTCGAAATTTGACAATCAATTTCAAAACGAAAGTTCGTGTATCTATTGCAAAAGAATAATATTAAATCCATAAACTGTATAAAATAAAATCCGTTCCTTCCGTTGTACTTATCCTACACATGTCAATGTCAATATTTTTTTCTTATTAAATTGTGATGGCATATGAAAATTCTATCTCGTGATTCCCTTGAGTAAAGATTAATTACAGATGTGAGTTTCCAGTGGCAAATGAATAAATGAGCAATCCAGCATTTGAAAACAAGACATCCACATCAAAAATTAAAAACCTTATTTGAGAGCCTTAAATTGAATAACAACATTAAAATATATAAATCTTCTCAAACGCAACCCTCCAATCTTATCAATGAGATCCCAGAAGACAAAATCCTCAATTTGATGGGTTTATTCCATCATGGAAGGCTTCCAGGGATCTCAGTTATTATGTTGAATTGACTGCCTGAATTAATGATGAATGTTGCCAGTCTGAATAGGAATGTCGACTTGAAACTATTAGTCAAGTGGAAGGGCAAAAGAACTATTAACAAACTATATAAAATAATAGCTTGTCTCGAAGAAATAAAATTAAATGAATAGGATATTTTTAAATCGATCATTTTTAAAAGAGGTCATCTCCAATTTTTTTCCGAATTCCCTTTTGGTGTTTTGAAAACATTTAACATCAACTCATATGTTCCTTACGCGACTGAGACATGTTTCATTCGTTATGAACTTCTAGATGAACTCATTCTAACTTTTATTTTAAAAGAATCATTTCCCAGAGAACGATTCTTATCTCCACCGCCATGTATGCATTGACAGCCTCTCATGACTCAATGTTACGTTACGTATTAAACCAACTTCTAACTTTCTCGCCTGACGCTGCAGTTTATCAGTAAAGCAATAATCTGTCTACGTTAGAGTTGTGAAATGTTACTATTTATATTATTATTCGTGATGGAAAAGATTTCCGTCAGTATAAATTTGTGAAGTTCTTTTTGTTCTCCGATTAAAACAAAAACACACACACACACAAAAAACAAACCCTGTGAGAAATGCCAATCATCATAAAACAGATAAGGAAAGCTAATCTTTATGGAAAGTAACACGTAAACAAGGTAAATAAACTAACAGAACCTCGATTAACTGGCATTATGTGCGAGAGATTCATTGCTACTTATAATCTATAATCTTATTAATACCGGGTGGTACTTTATTACAAAAATCCTACACAAATTTAAAAAAATTCAAAGTCCAAAATATCACATGTGATATAACTGATTTAGTTCTCCTTTAGAGAATTCTCTTCATTCAAAGTTATGGAAAAGCTATTTTTCAAGAGCAAACATGTTCTTTTTGCAAGTCAATGAACGATTATAAATTGATTTCATCAGTGAAGAACCAGGAGTTGGGGTAGCCAACAATATGCCGACAGTATATTAAAGGAACGATTTCTCTTATTGTAGAAACAGGAACAAGATTATCTCTCTATATGCTTCCCAAATTCAGAAAATCTCGGCTTACCAAGGAAAACTTCCTATCAATATTAAGAATACCAGAAAGCTCTACTAGTACATACCAGCCAATTATAAAAATTCCTACAATGAAATAATAAATTAGTAGTCGACAAATACAACACACGAACAACTATAGCTTTTTCTCTCACATATCTATTTTGCCATACGTAATGTTTTATAGTGATATTTTTTTTTTTTTTCATGAATCTCACAAAATATATGTGTATATGTGTTTGTAAGTTAAAGCGGATTTGATATCTCATAAACCCATATTCGTTTTGAAAATGGGCCTTCTCCGTAGGGAAAAATATTTTCCCATATATCTTGTAGGGCCCTAAGTAATAGTGTAATCTCTTTTAATAATAGAAAATTACTTATTTAAGTTTTCTGAGAAATATTATGGAAAGAAATTTTTTTTTTTTTTTTTTTTTTTTTTTTTTGGCTAATTATATCTGTATGATGTAATGATGTGGTATCGGTATAAATTATGTATGGTTCTTAACAGTACAAAAATCGTAGTACAACGTTGACGGAGTTGGAACTTTTGACTGGTGTTAAAATGAGGAACAAAGGCAGAGACTTACTAACAGAAGAGATGAGAAAAGAATTTCAGTACTAAAAAAAAAAAAATTATCAGATAAGAAACTAAAAGTTACATTTAAAAAAAAAATCTAAATTGAAAATAAGAAGATATAAGATAACAAAAGAAAAAAAAATCTTCTAAATATAAGCCTCAGATTTAATAGCAATCCAACGAATATAGTTTGGGATTGGTTTGAAAGTAGGACTTAAATTCTTTGGTACATATAGAATTACTAAAGTGAATGCTAAAGACAGATACCAGGTTGCACAGATTGACGACATCTATGGTCGGCGGTTAGCAAGTTAGATTATTGCATACGGTAGAAAAATCACTTGAACTAAAGTTCAAATAAAAATAAACAAAATTCAAAAAAAAAAAAAAAAAAAAAAAATTACTTGTATCTAGAAAATAAATGAGTGTCAGTTCATCTTCTAATTTTTGTTTGATCGCCAAACTTCAAAGAGATTCTTTTAATTTAGGTTTACATTTTCTATATTTTTGTACTAGTTTTTTGTCAAAACTATATTTACATTATCTCTGAAAAACTAGAGAGTTTTTGCATACCGTTGCTATTATCTCCCTAGCTTTAGCGCATGCTCATAGGAAACATAATTTCCTATGAGCATGCGCGCTAGGGAGAAAAAGCTAACGGACGTCCTAACGTACGGTATGCAAAAACTTTCTATTAAATACTAGTTTTAGTTTGTAAATTCATTCTCATTAACTCGTTAAAAATGTAAATGGTGTTTTTGCATTAAACAAATTTTTCGTAATCTGTATTAGTATTATTGATTTAATTTAATCATAAGTCATTTTTCTGGTTATCGTGGCACTTTTAATTTTTAAATAAAAATTTTTATAATTTTATAATCATTTTTAATAAAAATTATTATTTTATAATATTTTTTTTTAAATTTCTAATAATAATAATTATTTTATAATTTTTTTTATTTATAAATTTTTTCAAAGCTTGGGTGGGATTTTTGGGTTTGCCTATGACTGCAAAAACGCTAGGGCAGTCTTGCTACTACATATATTGATATGATGAAATATTTTTCCACAGTATGAATACAATGCATAGTTTTTTTTTGTTAAATGGGTTACATTCGCTGTATGTATTTTTTTAAATCTTTTATATCTTTGAATTTTAAATTACTTATGGTATTGCAAATTATGATAGTTTTTAAAATATTTTTTTATTAATATAGATTATTCTTTTTATTTTTATTTTACCTGCTATTTTTCAGTGTGTGTCATGTTTTTGAACCTAATGCTATGTTCTTTTTTTTTTTTTTTTTTTTTTTTTTTTTTTTTTTTTTGTATTTAACAGTTCCTTAGGCGAGTGACATTCAGGATGGGCGAATCTGTAGGTTTTATTGATTTGAAATACTGTTCACAGGATGAAATGTCTGATAGTCTGCCATTAAATATAGAATATACGATCCCTTTCGTCCTGAGTAACTGAACTCTGAGAGAGAGACAGGAGAATGTGGAGAAAGATGGCAGTAGATAACTGTTGAAAATGCAAAATTTTATGTTATTCTAGATAGCTGATTAAAATTTTAAATTTTACGTCTACTTTTTATAAGCGTGTAATTATAAATTATTGTAGGTAGTGTGATTAAAGATAATACAAAACGAACAGCCTGTGATTTTTAAATTCCCTTAGACATGCAACTCCACCACACTTAAGCAGTTTTGGAAGCCTTTAAAAACCCTTAATCGAAGTTGTATTTTTGATGCCATTGAATGCCTATTCCCAGATTTTGATAATTAGAACGCATTCTTCTATACCTCTTCGAAGTCACTGAAAGAAATTTTTGCCTATACATTTAAAGTGCTTATTCCCAGAACACACACTCCAATTTTCGATTTGGTATCTCTTACAGTTTCAAATTGAGCTTCTGGTTCGTAAAAATCCAATGCATCATCCACCATGAAATCCGGAATTTTCTGAGCCACCCATTCCCTACAATATAAATAAAAATGAAATAAAAAAATACTATATGAAAAAGGTTCATGGAAAAGAAGCAAATAATTAATATTTAATGGTCATTAACAGTTTCCAGCCATTAGCGAACACAACATTTATATATTTTTTTGAAGATTTTATTGATTTTTCTTCTTGATTTGAAAATTTTGGTTAGACTTGTTATAAGGTGTCTGAGTAAATATTTCTATTTGAAGATGTTAAGATATGAATCCTTCCATCGTTTACTATGGTTTTTAAGTGAAACAATTTTGTTAATAAATTAATTTTTAAGCAATTTTGTTATAAAAGTAAGTTTTTGCTTAATTAAATAATAACCAATGAGAATTTTTTGATAATTTATGATTACAAATTCTGAACATTATATTAACATGTCTACAATTGAAGCTTCTGAGGGAAACTGACTTCTTCAGGTCCGTATGAATCCAATCGAAAAATTGCTGGTCTTTACTGGTATTTTTGGCAAGCAAGAGAATTATTTTATCATAGTTCCATGTAACAAAGATCAGATACCTCCTCTTCTTATACTCTCCTCTCACAGGCACTTTTGATGACTTTGAATCTTGCTACTTTTTACAACTACTAATGGACCTCAAGCAGATGCTATTTCCTCCTCTATCATTCGAAAGGCTCGTTCCCACCGAGGCGTGAGAGTGAAGAATTGACCAATCACTAGCCTCCCTACTTTCGCCTGAAACTGATTTGAAATGCGTTGCTTC
Source organism: Caerostris extrusa (assembly GCA_021605095.1). NCBI lineage: Eukaryota > Metazoa > Arthropoda > Arachnida > Araneae > Araneidae > Caerostris > Caerostris extrusa. The sequence continues at coordinate 202,253 of BPLR01008975.1, read as the reverse complement.
GAAGCTGAACTTCACTAGGCGTAATGCTATTTCTGACGTTTCACTGTGAAGGGGTCGAAAAAATGTTCTCGCCTGCATGTCGCGTCGTCGCCTGTCGCCTCGGTGGGAAGGAGCCTGAAGATAGATGGTTTATGACTGCTTCGCAGCCATGGTACCTCGATAACCCCGCCAAACTGTTATTAGTTTTTTTACCGAGTTTGAGAGATCTCGATCTTCCGATCTTACTTTTTACTATCAATATTTTCAATATTCCAAGAAAATTCAGTTAAAAAAATTGAACGAATCAAATTTAATTTAAACATTTTGGCGAGTTTGTTACAAAATGTGAACCGGGAGGAGGGGACCCCTCCTCCCCGAAAAACAACAAAAAAACCCCAGATATTTTGCCAAAAAGACTTCTTATTTTAATCTTATATCTTGTTTCCAAAATTATGCATTATCATCATTTAATACGTTTCTAAACAAATATGCATGAAAATATTTTCTTAAAAAATCAGTTAATCGCACAGTTAATTTGAGTTATAATAATTTTTTTTTTTTTTGTCTTACTTGAAAATAAACAATTGTAACACGTGTTGACTTCCGTGAAATTAACATAATGTTGATCCTGTAAAGTTATATAACAATATATTAAAATTTACAGTACTATAATTTTTTGAATGTAAATTTTTTTGTATGTGTTTTTTTAATTCTTCTTTTCTAAATTCAGCAAAATTTGATCTCTATTCATATATCTTAGCGTCACTACAAATATCTATTTTATTCAGATTTTGTTTGAAATGAAAATCTGTTGAAAATGTGAAAGGAAATTACTTTCATATTTTTAAAAATTAAGTTGATAAAATCGCAATTCAGAGGACATGGTCATTTGGTGCAATTTATTTATTACACATATAATATTAATATAATTTACTCGAGCAAATGAAATGACACCAAATAAATGTACTTTGAATGTTTACTTTTATTTTTTAATATTTTGAAATGTACTTCATTATTTTTTTAGTTAAATAAATGCTCTATTTACTTTTATGACAGCTTTAAAATAACAAGTTGATCTAAATTTTAGTACACAGGGAATAAAACGTAGTTCAGGATCTGAAAAGACAATGATCGCCATGATTATTATAAACTAAACATTATGCTTTGAAGTTAAGAGAAAAATTTCTTTATTTTCATGTGTCATATGTGAAAAAATTTTGTGAAGATATGTGTAGAAATTTTATTATTAATTTGGAAAATTAATAATATTAATTTTATAAATTAATAAATTAAATTTTGGAATGTTTGATGTTTTTTTATTTTCTGTGTCTTTCTTAACATTACTTTTATAATTAATTCTCCATTATCAAGAGAAAAATTTGATGTGTATACAATAAAAGTGTCCAATATTTATGAAGATATTTAAGTTCCTAGAATTGCACAATACATAAACTTTGTCAAATGTTATTGTAAAACATTAGTAAGATGAAAAAGCAAAATAATACAACTTCAAAAAATTGACATCAAAATCAGATATTTTTAAATCTCCATTCCTTTTAGATAAGTTTGGACACTGAAATACTATCTTTAGAATTAAGTAATAATGTGTTTACTCATACAAATAAAAATAAATCCATTTAACCTTTAGAGTTCTTTATATTTTATGTGAAAAACTTGATTGTGTTACAATTTTTAAAAATGCTTTGAATGCGAGTTTGAAGTATATGGTTGATATTTTAGTGTGTCAGTAGAGTCTACTTTCTGTCATGAAAAGTTGTTTTTGACTGGGCTTAGAAGATAAAATAATTTAAATCATTAATTGGGTTAGCATTAAAAAAAGTTTTTGTAGACCACAAATCAAATTTCTCTGGGATTATAATTTTATATTATATATATATGTATATATATAATTGATGATAGATTTATGTGTTATGTATTTATGGATGATTATTTATGATCATTATACATTTATTGAGGATTGTTTATGTTAACTTAAGTTTAATGCATTTTATTGATTAAATGTATTTTATTGATAAACTGAAATTTTATTCCACTCTTTCAGAATCCATTAAGTTAAAATGGTAGGGTGGATTTTAAACCTTTCTCGTCAGAGATGTTATTTATCCAACGAAGGTATGTTTTTACTTTATTAACCTGAAGAATATGAAATAAAAATATTAATTAAAAATTATATATAATGCCTTTTAGAATTTTACTGCTATTTACTATTTTATACTTATCTTATTTGTTTTATTATATGCATTTATCAATTATTTTGATTTATTTGTAAGACTTATTTTTAATTATGTAATTTAATGTTGTTTTTAGTATTTCGAATTGGATGTAGATATTCAAGTTTGCATTCTTTTGAAAAATATGATACATACAATAAAAGAAAATACAGTTCTTTATCTGGGTAAGTATATTATAGATCTACTTTGAATGGACAATTTTTGAACAAAGATTTACATATCATATAACAATTATGTTGTTTTTATCATTGTATCTTTATATATGTATATTTACATATTAGGCTTGTTCTAATTTAATGAGAAATAATGGTCAACTCTATTTAATGAAAAGGAGAATTAATGATAATTTTACACTTCAAGAAGTGACATTAGGAGAGTCAATTATTAGTTGCAGTTAAATTTAATGCTTTAAAAACCTGATTGATATTAGCTGTTAATTTCAGTTTTAGTTTTTCAGTATTTTGGACAGAGAAGCATTGAACTATTTTCAATTTTTCATTTTTTTTTTTTTTTTAATTTAGGCTTACAAAAGCAGAAAGCTTTATTTGTTTTTCAGACAAAATTTTAGGTTGAGCAACAGTAGCAATAAAAAAAATATTTTATTTTACTGTTTTTTCGGTTGTCTTTGTTATGTCGATCAGGGGTCTCCAAACTACGTCCCCTGGGCAAATCAGGCCCGCCACTGTCATCAATCCGCCCTGCGATAGCGAATAACTTATTGTTGCTGTAATAAGTTGGATAAAAAACACAGAAAGATAATAACTCGCTTTTATTGACTTGCTAGGTAAAGCTTAATGACACGCATAATATACAGAAAATGTAACTTAAGCGTAACAACTAACAAATAATTGAAATGAATTCCACTAACATTATAAACTAGTGAACATCCCTCTGTTACCCTCGGTAGTTATGTTGGGGTAAAGAGTATCGCTTATGTATGTATATCGATGTTTGGAATGTATAAATCCTGAATCAAACATGATTTTTATCCTGAAACTCCCTCAGGAATGGAAAAGCTAAATTAACGTGAATGAAACCGCAGGGTTATGCACTTGCAAAAAAATACTAATGAGATTTATATAATTGTGATTTTTCACTGACAATAGTTTGTAGTTGTTAGCAAGCGTATGCTTGCTCAGCGCGCATACTTGGCGACTAGTCTAGAAATTATAGATAATGGCAGAAAATTAAAATGGTTTGACCCTTGGTACTTACTGGAGTAAACAGTATGGCTCTAAGGCTGGAAAGACCCCTGATGTAGATTATCAAGTTTTTTCAGTCTGTGTTTAGTTGGTAGTTTTTATATCATACACTTTGTATGTTGAATTTTCTTTATATTTTTATTTTTTTGGTTGAAGTTTAAATATTTCAGTATAGGTGTTAAATAGGATAAATGTTTGCTTATTTTTCATACATGAATATAAAAAGAAAATGCATTTCAGGAAAGTTAAGACAGGAATTTTGATGATGAATATGGGTGGTCCCAGTTCATTAGATGAAGTAGAAGACTTTTTAACACGTCTCTTTACAGATAAAGATATTATTCCTTTGCCTATGCAAAGGTATGATTTATTTTTGTATACTTTATACATGTACTTTTGTATTCTATAACTAATTTTTGCAAACATTTCTAAATATTAATTTTAATAAATTTAACTATATCTACTTATGATAAATGTAAGTAAATGCCATTTTTATATTGTGAGATAAATGATATATTCATAAAAGAGATTTTTTTAAAAAAATTTATGAACCACAACATTAATTAAATCTTTTTGCTTTTATTATTTATGATTTTTCAATGTAATACATTTTTTAAGTTGCAAATTGTGTGCTTCATTTCTTATTTATTTACTGAAACTTGTGATAATCCCAGATACACTGCATGTTTGTTATGTATAATATACTCTTTTTATATAAAATTAAAACAAATTGATTTCAATTTCAAAGTTATAAGATATATGGCAACTAGTATTTACATATTTACACACTGAATGTTATCATCATTAAGGAGTGAAATCTCTGGTCGTGATGTGTGTATGTAGACTGGCTATGCAAAAAAAAAAAAAAAAAAAGTTGTAGAATTCTGCCTTTTTACAATAGATTTTGCTAGACATTCATCAGTTGTAGTTCCAGACCTTTAATATTTTGTGGGGCTCAAATTTAGTAACTTATTTGTCCAATACATGCTCAATTGCTTAGAGGTCAAGTAACTTTTTAGCTCCTCTACCAAAAAAATAAAAATTATGGAGGCAATCTACAGATATGTAAACTATAATGGGTTGAAGTTATTTTGGAAATGGAAAGATAACATATCATGAAGATAACGCAAATATTTGTAGAATGTCATCAACATATGGTTGAGCTCTTCAAGATGCATGCAAAACTTTCAGGACTGATTTATTTTCATAGGAAAAAATGGCACTCTACACCAGTAATAAATGGTGCAATTAAAGCAGGATTCATCGCTGAACACTTTAAGATGCAAATTTGGAATCATAATCATTAGACGTAACTTCACTTCAGGCAACTTTGTCTATATTGGAGAGTTAAAGCAAAAATTTCCGAAAAGATGTGAGAGTAACTCTTGCCTCAGTTAAGTGCTATGAAATGGTTGTATGGAGGAAGTTTAAACACATTGTATAAGGATAATGATATCATTAATACAGTTTATGTCTGTTTGCACAATCAACTAATTTTATTTTGCATTTATGTTCCTTGGCCTTCCAAAGCTGTCATCTGCAGATGCATACCTTGCAGCATATTACTAAAATGCCATCCTAATTGCTCATTATCAAATTCCCATTTTATCCATAACAGCTATTCAACCCTTTTGAAGTGTCATAGTCTATAAGATAGTGTCATGTAATTGCATCGAAAAAAATTGAAATTATCATTAAATTGAAAAATGTAATTGCTATATAACAAGAAAAAAAAAAATTATAAAATAATTGACTATTATTAGCTGTTTAATGGAATACCATATTGGTCACAAAATTGAATAATTTACAATCAGGGTATAAAAAAAAAAAAAAAATTGCATACAAAATTAAAGATAATTATTTAAGATGCATAATTTTTTTGAACCCCTGGGACAGGTTTGTGTAAGTATAGTTATAATAATATTAAAATTTGAAATTTATTAAAAGAAAAATAGAATTAATCATAACATTTAATTTATTTATTATTTATTTTCTCATTATTATTGAAAACTAAGTAAAATTTTATATTGATAATTTTTTTTTTTTAATTAACAGGAATTATATTTATTTATTGTGCATTTAAATAAAATTAATATTTTTTCTAATTTATATCAGATGATATTAAAATATTTATGATAAAAAGTATAAAATTTTTAAAATGTTAGTTTGTTTCCTTTTAATTAGATTATATATATGTTTTTAGTATGCTGGGTCCTATAATTGCAAAGCGAAGATCTCCAGGAATTGTAAAAAAAATACAGTGAAATTGGAGGTGGATCACCTATTCTTAAATGGACAAATAAGCAAGGAGAACTAATGACAAGTCTCTTGGACAAAATAAGCCCTGAAACAGGTTTCTTAATTATGTTCTTTTATTTAACCATATCTTAAAATTTGATTATTGACAACTTGTATTGTTTGATCATACAATATTTGAATTTAGGGCTCATTGTGAAATTACATGAGTATATACTTTTTTGTAAGTTTATGATGTAAAAAGGAGAATTGGTTTATTTAAGGAAATTAGTTTCATGGTGTGCCATACATTAGATGACATTAATTATTTTAGGTATTCACTGACTATTTATTATTAACATTTAAATTTTGGAACTTTACCTTTGCCTGTTTTGCATTGAAATGTGAAAAATTTCATTTATTGACTGAAAGTAAAGGTTCATGTACCCTAGTGATTAATCATTACTGTACTGCTTTTTATATTTTCAAATATAAGTACATTCTTTGGCTGCATTATTTATTTGTAACATTTAGACAAATTTATTCAGAATCGTTATTGGGGGAGAAGACTTATAGTGTATTGAAAATATAACGTTGATGTATTTTGTACTATTTAATTTAATTCTCTGCATTAAACAATAAAAAATTATACAACTACATCTATACATTTTTTCATTACCATGATTTAAAATTTCAATGTTTAGCTAAGTTTCAATATTAACTTCAATGCAATATTGATATTAATATTATACTATGATTGCCAGATGAAATGTATTCCACACATGAAAATAGCTCAAATTCAATCATCATATAAGGATCTGTAGTCAGTACATATTAAACCAAATTGTAATTATAGCTAAAATTTAATACCTTTTTAATAGAGAACAACTGCCTATTGTCTTAATTGCCTCAGCAGATCATGCAAAACATCTTTTCTTACAAATGTTCCTAGATTCAAACATCTTATTGTAATGTAGATTGATAAGATTTTGATGATTTAATTTAGATGGCAAAGATTATAATAATCATCAAAGGCTTTTCAAAATCTTCAACCGAAATAATTATAAATTTTTTAAAATGTTTGCATTTCATCCAATGATAAATGACTGTATAAAAGAAAAAAAAAATCTCTGTTATTGTGACCTACTTCAATATATTTTTGGAAAAATGTAACACAACACTCTCGTCTCAAAGCTTAGTGGAGAGGTCTCAGGTGAAAGCATTCTTGAAATTGTTATTAATGAATTTTTGCATTGTTATAAATAATTTTTCTTAGCAAGATCTTATAAAAAACAGTTTTATTATTTTTTTATTCTTATGTTATAATTGCATTAAATTATATTTTCAAAACACTGAAGGCTATGTATTTCATATAAAGTTAATAATATTTTTTCAGCTCTGCTTCAGGGAAATAACAGCAATTTTAAAATCGTGAAACTGCTCCTGACAAGCTCACCTGAACATTGGCATGATCTGTTTTCATCATATCTATGTTATATAAATAATGGTGAAAATGCAAGATGTGAAAGTGAAAATGTTTCAGATAAAGTTGCATATAAAAAATTCCATCTTTATCAAGATTACTAATTAATGTTGAATGTTATTTTATGATCGAATCAAGTCCTTCAATATTTAAATTGCTCTTTGATGTTATAATTATTCTTATATGAATCATTGTTAACTATATTTGTGAAAACCTTTAGTTTTTATATTACTTTAATTTCAATATAAATTTTTTTCTTCTTTTAAATAGCTCCACATAAACACTATGTAGGTTTCCGTTATGCTAAACCACTTACAGAAGATAGTTTATTGGAAATGGAAAAGTATGCAACTTTTTATATTTCACCATTTAATTCTTTTCTCATAAAGTTAATAGAAGAAAAAAATTTTTGGAATACTTATGAAGATACTTAATTCTCTATTTTAAAGTTTAAAATATAGTTATTGTTTTGTGAAGTGTTAATAATTTTGGGAAAAATGCTATGGAATTTAAGAATGTAGTTTTTATTGAACTTTTTAAAATTACAATAAAGATAATATAGAATAAATAATATATACGATATTCTAGAATGTTTTATGTTTCTTCAAATACAAACCACATTTTATTCGACATTTAAATATATGTTCTTGTACTGAACTATTCAGAAAAAGAAAATTAAATTAGCTTCTTCAAGAATAGTGGGGTGAGGGAAGATTCACATGACAAAGAAGGACCTAACTAATCCCTGCTAATTAATTAATGGGATTAAATCTATTGTTGAATTCTTTAATTGAAAAGAAATCTTCCTCTTAATGGTAGTTAAAAATTGTTTAAATTGAAAAGGAATGGGTTAGTGTAGCAATTAAGCTATCACTTTTGTTAAAATTAAATATGGGAAAAAAGTACTTTGCAGGGAGCATCAACAGTTTTTCATCAGAGAATTAAATAATGATTACATTGTTCAGAATATGCACATTATTATGAAACAATGGTACAATTACCTGTATATCCACCTGATATTGTTCTTTTTTTTTTTAAAACTGACTACAATACTGATTATTACTAGAAGATTATTTGTAGTGTTATTGCTTATAGTTTAATTGCTTTAAAAAGATTATATAGATTAATTAAAAAAATCATTTAAAGAATAAAAATTCATTTTTTTATGAAGTGATTCAATCAAATTTAAAGTGAAATCAGTGATTTTTATTGCTTTTGTCTAGAAAAAGAATTCCAATGAAATAGACTTTAATTGAATAAGCATGCCAAGCTCATATAAATCTGATTTTTATTTGTTGTAAAATGTACTTCAATTTAATTTATTTTGTGTACTGAATTTCATAGTTGACACATAACATTTATATAGGACATACACTCTCAAACTTTTATTATTTCTGAATAAATATTATTTTCAGCATTCATTTCTGATGTTTATTGATTTTTTTAGAGATGGAGTTGAGAATGCTGTTGGATTTTCACAATACCCTCAGTTTAGTTGCAGTACTTCTGGTAGCAGTTTTAATGCTCTGTATCGCTATTATAGAAAAAAAGAAATTCCAATGAAGTGGAGTTTTATTGACAGATGGTCTACACATCCGAAACTCATAGAGGTAGGATTTTTTTATTTGCTGTGTAATGTATGTTAATTTATTTTTGTTTTAAATTTACATTAGAATTTTCTCATTAAAATTTTGAATAAAGATATTGTGTTTTTAAAACCAATGAAATTCATGTGTAGATAATATATATATAATTTTTTTTCCAAAGGTGTTATTGTATTTTAAAACATAGTTAACATCAATTAAAAGCTTACGAGAAATCTTATTTAAACTGATATCTCAATCCAGTATTCAAAAGATGCAATTTTAAAAATAAATAGTAATAAAAGATTTTTAGGGCATTTTTTTCCCTAACATAATCAAATATATTACAAAAAGTATTGTAATTTCTAAGAAGATAGAATTTTCTATTCTATCTTTTTACAAATTACAATACTTCTTAAAGAAGATAAGAAGATAGAACCCATATCCTAGATAAAGTATATATCTATCATTTTCTTGAGATGCTACACTTTTTTGTTGTTCTCTTTTTGAGCGTGATATAACTAAGGGCTATCATATGTCATTTTTTTAATTTAAATTTTATTCAAACCAAAAAAAATGTTAAAATGAAATAAATTTTTTATCATTACTTATTTTTATAAATTTTCTCAAAATATTTTAAAATTTTTTCTTTTATTCACATTGGTTTAATATTTTTAAAGTATAACTGAAAAAGAAAATTTTAATAAGAATCTAATCATATACCAATTAGAATTAAAATAATATTTTTACATTGTAATATAATAATTTTTTTATTTATTACTGAATGGGAGTTTTTCTAATGTTTGCACACAATTTATCAATGTTTTTATATTTATGTTAAAAATTTGTTTGATGTAATATAGTAGATTTTGAAAGTTGTATTAGTATCATATGGTAAATGATTTTTATTTAGTGTTTTGCTGATCTGATTTCTAAAGAATTGGACACAGTTCCAAAAGAGGATAGGAATGATGTAGTTCTTCTTTTTACTGCCCATGCATTACCAATGGAGGTATTTAAATTTTTTTTAAATCTAATCTAATTTAACAATTTTTGTTTTGAAATGTTAGATCAATTACAGATTTCATATTGAATAACTCATATATGCTGAAAAATAATTGCTTTATTAATGGAAAAAAAGAAAAGAAAAGAAAGTTTCACTTATTATAACACTGTACTATATTAGTATAATTCATAAACATAAATTAATGATGCATAGATCAAAATTTAATTTAATTAACCATTTATAAAATTTTTAGATCTTAGACATCAATTTGATTCCTTAACATTTATTATTAATTGAGATTAAATTTTTTATCTCGTATAATATTTAAAAATTTATTTTTACATAATTGATAATTTTCTTGAATTTTAGATTGAATTTTCTTGAATTTTGAATTACTGATAATAGTTAAATTGTTACTGATTCTATAAATTTCTGTTGAATTTACAATAACACAATTAAGATAATTAAACTTGTAAGGGTTTCTGTTTCAAACAACAATTAATAACAGGTTAATTTCCAGATGGTATTTATAGCAACATTAAATCTAAATCAAGAATAATATATAATTAGTAAAAATAAAAATTGGAATTGTGAAATTAAACATGGTAATTTTATTATGCAAGAGTTGTTTAAATCTGTGAGTTCATTTACTGATACTATTATGTGTAGTAATAATTTAATAATTTAGTAACTTGTATGGAATAATTATTACTAGTTTTTTGATTAAAATTTTAGATTTTTAAGTGAAAATATCCCAGTTACTAAAAATATACTGATAAAAATTATTAAATGCTGATGGAAAAATTCAAAGTTTGACAAAGGCAAATAAAAAGTGCATCAATTACAAAAAATGCTGATTTATAATAGAAGAATCAAAAGTTGGCATAAATTAATATTGCATATTATGCATCACATAAAACAAATATTTTATATTTAACAATAATAACATATGCATTAAAAGTTTATTTTTCATATGAAGCATAACTACTTTTTAAAAATTTTACTGAAATTGATTCATATTTCCTTTCAAGGCTGTGAATCGTGGTGATCCTTATCCAGCAGAAGTGGCTGCTACTGTTTTGGGTGTCATGCAGAAGTTGAACTTCAGCCATCCTTACAGATTAGTGTGGCAATCCAAAGTATGTATCATAATGGGCTTACTTTCTTTAATTTGTTGCATATGTAATGAAATCTGTAAAAGTAAATTAGCCTCCAGTAAAATAAAAAATGGCTGCTGAGAAAGATGTGAACCAGTAGAAAATTCCAGCACAGTTGGAAATTATTGACTTGCGGAAAAAACATTTTTTTTTAAAAGTATGAAAATAGATACATATGGTTTGGTAATTGGTTTGTAACATTCAAAAATATTTCAGTTTTTTCATATGCTCAGTTTTTTGTTCAATGTTCTGTTTTTTTTTTTTTTTTTTTTTTTTGCATTTTGAGATAGAGAACTTGCCTTCTGTAATCCAATTCAAGTTTTGAACTGCATAAATTTAAAATACCATGCAACAAGTCATGAGTATTTTTCATTGCCAATTAAGGAAATCCTTTAAAAAACGATCAGAAGAAAAGTTTGCAGAAGGCAGGTTTAAAAATCATAAAAGATTGTTCCTTGTCAACACTGCCATGTTATAAAGAATATGATAAAAAATTGATATATAAGCTTAATAATCTCTTTAATCACTGAAAAGCCAGTTTTAAATGTTACAAACCATATGTGTCTTTTTTTATACAATTTTTTTTTAAAACGAATTTTTTTTAAGTCTTTTCAATCACCTTTCGAATTGTAGAAGCTAATTGACATCATTTATAAATTAACAAAAATATTAATTATACATTTGTATTTTTCCACATTTTGAATATTTTTGGCACAATCAAAGAATTAAAAGATTTGCTGCAGTTTGATCAACAAAAGTCAAATCAAACCGAAAACTATCCTTGTTAGATGAGGTAATAGTCTCTTTCAAAATATCCGAAGGAATTTTTATCCAGACTACTTCAACCAAAAATATATGATATTAAAAAGAAAAGGGCTATTTCTCCATCTTTGTAGAAATAATGTTAATTTTTATTTTGATCATTAATATTACATTTAAGTGCACAAATTAAATATATGATGCTTATAATCAAGATATGTTAGGTTTTTTATGTTTCAAATTGTACGATGTTATAGACCAAAGAAGCCAGAACTGTTATTATTATTTATCTCTGTTTTAAGCAAATTAATTTAGTTTGGTTTGGTTTGTTGCTGTACGGTCATTTTGTGTACACTTTGGGCTGATTAGAACAGGGACCTACAGTTTAATGTGGATCCTAAACCACTAACAAACATCCATGCCATCGCCAGGATTTGAACCTGAAGCCTGTGGTACCAAAGGCCAGAGTATTAGCCAATTGGTCATGAGGCCACTTTAAGCAATTTAAAGGTAAAGAAAGCTAATGTACATGACTGATGCTGTAACTTTATTTATTTACCTAATGTATACTAATTAGTATTTACCTTCAAGTAGAACCCCATGGAGTTTACTCATTTCTGCATATGTTTGTTTGACTGTTCAAAAATTTTTACATGTCATTTGTCACCCTACAAAAGAACTCTGCTGTTTTTATCTGTATCTCTTCTGCCATTAAAAATAGGTCTCTTTAAATATTGATTTCATTTTAGGGAATATTAAAAAAAGTGCAGGTGGCTAAGTTTGTGGAATGTGGATGATTGTAAAGATTGTGATGTTTTTATTGGCCAAAAATTGCTTGATTGAGTGTGACTAGGATCATTGTCCCGTGCAAGATCCATTAATTCTTGCAAAATAACTGTACTGAAAATATCATTATGGTTTTCTTCAGTAACAGATTCTGTTCAAAATATTATCTGAATGATAATATGAAGTAGCCACATTATGCTTGTTAGTCTTTGTAACAATACTTTGTAGGAATTGACCATTACTAATCTACTTCAATTCATGTCCAATTGTAACATCCATGAAAATGAACTTGCAGGTATGCTAACAATATAGCGTGAACGCTGATGCCCTGGAGTAAAACAAGCCCAGTTGAGGGCAGCCAAAGGCGGTGGGGTGTTGTACTTATTACATATCACCCTATCCGTGGAGCCGAATAAGGCGGAATCCAGCTAGTACTAGTAGGTTCTGTTGTGCTTCTGGCCATGCAGTTCTCCGTAAGCCTTCGGGCAGGTCGGTAAAACTTTATAGAATCCCATTTCCCTATAGCTATACAAAATTTAAGGAAAGAGGTTTTTTTTTTTTAAGGATTCAATGAAATGAGTGGAAATAGAAGATAAGAGATGTTGCTACATTTTGAATAATAATTTATTATACCTGGCTTAATACCCATCGTCATCAGTCAAGAAGTGTGAATAGTGCTATTTGCAACAAAATTTTTAATAATTGTTATCCTTTTTGTGTGTGGAGCTTAAAGGAAAAGTTTTTTTAATACAAAAATCAGAGATATTTTGGAAAAAAATTAATTGTGCTTAATTGTTCTTTACATTGTTTCTAATTTTTATTTTGTATCTTGTTATGCTTTTATTCTATATTTCGTATTCTTTCTACATTTTTGAAACAGGTTTAGACAAAAAGAAAAATAATAATTGTTTATCCTGCTGTATTAGTAGTAATAATAACAAAAAAATGCATTCACATTTAATTATTAGAATTTGTAATTTGGATTTTTTTTCAATAAAGGAAGTTATGTGATGTATTAAAATATGTGAAAATATGTTTATGTATTTAAATTTTACTTTAGGTTGGACCCGTTGCATGGCTAAGTCCTCAAACAGATGATGCTATTAGAGGTTATGTTGACAAAGGAAAGAAAAACATCATGCTTATACCTATATCTTTTGTGAATGAACACATAGAAACACTTCATGAATTAGATATTGAATATGGAAAAGATATAGCTATGAAGGTAAATAATATATATATTTTTTATAATCTGATGCAGCAAAACTTTTAACCGATCCAACTCTTTGAGTGACCAATTTTTCAAAGTATGGATTCTTATCTCATAGACTTAATCTTAAGAAATTGTAACTTTTAAATTCACAGAGAGAAAAGGATTATCATAATGATAGGAATCTTTAGAATAGTCCAAAGGAATAACATGTATGATGGAGGATTTTTGAAATGGAATGCCCAGAGATTTGCATATTGATCTGCATCAGTGATAAAGGAATTAAGTGTTATTGTAAAATATCATGTTCTCTAGAGTATTGTTTCTATTATGAATCACTTTGATGAGTTCATCTTCTATTATAACCAACACAGTCACATATTGAGTCTCAAAATTTTTGTTTTAGTTGAGATATTAGACATTAGAATGCAGCTGAATTTTTTTTTTTTTTTATATGATCCAGAGATCTCTGGGAAGTTGAGTTCTGGCTTAATATAAATTTTCTTTTACGATGTAGGAGATTTTCACGCTGTGAATTTCACCAAGTTGAGAGGATTTATGAAAAATAGTACAGGATTGCTTGTTATATTGTAAAATAGTTGATATGAAATCTTGTAACTCAGAATAAATTTCTAAAGTATGCAAGGAATTATGGTGTTCTAGAATAGAACATAGAATATTAAGCCAAAAGATGGCTTGTCTATAATTTTCAAGTTGGTTACTGAGTTGGAAGGGCTGTTGTATTAGTAAATGATCATTATCAAGCAGGTTCAAATGTTTATGAAAAGAAATGTTTAGGTAATTATCTGCACTAGCAACTGGTAAATCCAGGAGGAAGGAAGACATAACATAAGTTGGAATGCTATTATTAAGTGTGATGAAATGGTTGTCTAGGATCCGGTTTATTAGAATTTCATTATTTTTGTTAAAAAGGGAGAGCCAAGAACAAGGTGTTTTGTATTGAAATCTCCCAGAATAATGTATGAATAAGGCAGTTGTTGATGCATTATTTCAAGCCCCTTTTGGGGAATAAATATTAATGACAAAGAAAGAGAAAAATAGCTTGGATTTCATTATCAGAATGAGAAAAATTTAGAAAATGTATAGTACTACAAGAAATAGAAGTTGATGGTGATCATTAAACTTCCCCTTTGTGTGTTGTTAGTTCTGTGTTTTCTATAAATCAATGATGGTGGGTAAATGGAATCTCATCAAACATTTCAAGTATGGTTAAAAGGCAGGTAATTCTTTCATGGTGAAGGTGAACATGGTAATTTAACAAGGGTGTAATTAAAATTTTGTCTTTTTCATGTGAGAAACAATTTATTTGTTAAATTGAAATAAAATAGCTTGAAAAGTTAAAAACATTCGCTTTTCAGTTCTTTTCATAAAAAATGATTTTTGATTTTGATTCTAAAGATTTTTTTTTTTTTTTTTTCGTTAGCTGTCTGATATAATGATCTCAGAGCAGTCAGCTCTTAAAGCTGCCACTATTGAATGTACTAGGAAAATGTGCACTTTTAGATGTTTCAGTGTATTTGTATAAAAGATATTTATATTGTATATAAATAAATATTCTTTAATTTAAATTAAATTATTAAAATTTAATTTTTAACTTTCAGAAGTGATAAATTATCTTCAAATTGGTTAAGAATAAAACAGTGATTAAATAACTTATTCTTTTCTTTTTAGATAGGTGTAAAGAATTTTAGAAGAGTTCCAGCTCCAAATGATCATCCATCTTTTATAGAAGTAAGTTTTTTAAAGTTTTAGAAAATTGCTCATTTATTCATATGGAAAAAAAGCTAAATAAATATTACTTCTGTTAAACAAAACTAAATGGGAAAAATTATGTTTGAGTTAAAATATATATATATATATATTTTTATTATGTCATAATATCAATATGATGTTTATTTTGTAGAATTATCTATGATATTTTCATGTTTCATGGGATTTCATTAGCAAATTCCATATTTTTAAGGCAATTTAATTGTCATATTTTTCCTTCAAATTATTCCTCAATAATTCTAAAATACAAATTTATCAGTTATTTTGAAAACAAAGTAATTAACTTTGAACTACTTCCTAAATTTATAAAGTTAAAATTTTTCACCATGAATTTGATTATATTTGAAAGTTTTTATGTTTTAGTTCTTTCATGTTTGTCAGTAAAATATGTTTCATAATTATTGTACCCTAACTCAGGCTTGATTGATTTCTTTATGTATGGACTTTACAGCAAAATGTACACAGCTTATATGTTTTATTAAAATTCTAAAAGCATTAATAATTGCAAGTAAAATAAACGTCAAGAGCTCAGGTCAATTTCTAACTCAATTGCAAGCAAAAATCAAGTTCATTGCACAATAGAAACTCAATTGTACTGAACACAGCAAAAAGGCCTTTATATTAGCCTAAATAAACCCTGTTGAAGATGATTTTTAATTTGGGAAAAATCTTTATTTTCATTAATGACCCATTTGGTTCCGGATTTTTCACCAATCTAGAGAAATCCTTTAGTTTATAATAGTTTTATCATGCCCAACTTAATATGTCATAGAAACTTCATCAGATTATTTGCCAATGGGCAATGTTGTTAGTTTATTTCTTTGTATTATGTAGATTTGTATATTTCCATAATTAATAAAGTATTTTATTAAAATATTAAATATTATATTTAATCAATTTATAATTAAAAAACTGTTAATTAACTTAATGTATGTATTTATTTTAAGAAGTTTCATAATATATACAATATTTAAACTACCAACTAGTTGAAAAGATGCTATGAAATTCTATCTGGAAATAAAAATTTTGTCTTAGTCAAAAGCAAAAAATTTATTGGTTATGAGGTTGCACAAAATAATATTATAAGCAATGATAAGAGATTGCTCATCATCATGTTGAAATTTACTTTGCTGAATTTCTAAGCTGATATTTTAGACAAAATGCTATTAAGATAATTGCATAAATTTAGCTACCTAAAATTTATGTAAAAAAATATTTTTGTTGTTAATTCCAGTAATTTTTATTCATTTAATATATGCGCAAAGATATTTAACTGTTTAATATATTGCCTAGACAGTTTTGTTTAGATCATTGTAATATTAAAATTTATTTTTTCAGTAAAAGTTTTAATTATACCATTTGGATTAAATGAATCTATATTTTTCAGGGTCTAGCTGATATTGTGAAAACCCATTTAAATAACAATGAAATATGCAATCCACAGCTTCTATTGAGATGCCCTTTGTGTACCAAAGGTACATGCCATCACACCAAGGCATGGATTGCTACTTTAAAATCAGAAAAACTTGAAGTCTTGAATATAAGCATAAATTATATATATATATAAACGGACCATTAGTTATTTAAAAACATTAATGAAATGTTTGCAAAGTGGATTAACTTTATCACCTGGTGTGAAATATCAAACTCGGTTATTTTAAAATCATTTATATTATTTTGCATGTAAAAATTATGGAAATGTTTTATTATTACTGCTTTATTTTATGTTTTATTAATGTTTACTGTAATTAAATTGTTTATTTTATATTAGCTTTATAAATGTTGGCATTTTTAGGTAACTTTAGTACAAACTTTCCTTGTTTTCAATATTTCTAGTACAAATGAGCTTTGGTGTAAAATGTGTTTTTCTTCCTCTATGGTTTTTATAGAGTTACAAAATAATCAAAATATGAAAAGCTGATTTAAAATATGATTTCAATAAGTATGATATGTTATGGAATCTCTGTAAAGTTAAACTAAGTTACAATTTACAATGTTTTCTTTTCTTTCTTTTTATGAAAAAACTATTGCTAATTTAAATTGTCGATATTTTTGTGATAACCACTTTCTAAATGATCAAAATTAATATAAGAAAGAAAAAATTTATTATACTGAAGCATTTTTTTTTATCCTTCACT
This sequence comes from Caerostris extrusa, assembly GCA_021605095.1. NCBI lineage: Eukaryota > Metazoa > Arthropoda > Arachnida > Araneae > Araneidae > Caerostris > Caerostris extrusa. The sequence continues at coordinate 184,672 of BPLR01008975.1, read as the reverse complement.
GTGTCTTGACTTTGTTTAATGGACAGTCTAATGCAATTCAGATACATGAACAAAATTGCTAACATCATCAGAAGTATTTTGGTCAGAGCAAGAGCTCAAATGTCTCCTGTTGGGTAAGTTATATTACACAATGAGTATATTAGAAAATCTGCCAATCCACATCTGTGTACATGTGTTTGATGATGCTGAATTACATAATTATTAATTTGTACATTTTGGCTGTATAATATACAGATTTAGGTCTCATTGTAAGGCAATATGTGATTAATTGTACTATTTCATAAATTTGTAAGGGAAATCATATGTATTTAAGCAGAATTGCCAGAATGGGTAAATCATCATTCAATAGAAAATTTAAAAAAAATTATTTTTTTAAATATAATTATTATATAAAAAGGGATATAGTTGTATATAAAGTAAAAAATATTGCATTTTTAAATTTCTTAATAAATGTATAATATATATATATTGTGATGTATTGGCATCATGAATTTTGAATTGCTGTGAATACATACTATACATTCTATTACTTAACATACATAAAATTTAATAGATTCTTTATTTTTGGAATTTCATTTTCAATTTTTTTTTTTTTTTAACTTTTTATCTAAGCTGATTTTTTTTTCATTTGATTTAAATAATTTTCAAGTCACACATAAAATTATATTTCTGCTGAAAACAATATACAATTTTTTTATTTTGTTCATTTTATAGTGTGAATGTAAGAAAAAGAAATTTTACGGTTTGAATAGAAGAAAATACAACTCAATTTTTTAAAGCTTATTTTTCATCTGAACTTAATTTGTAAATATTTCAAAAATGTGCTTTTTTTTTTATTATTAACTTTTTAAAAAAACAACACGTATTAGAAGTTTTTTTTTTCTTGGAGCACAATTATTTTTCCTCGGTTTGATATTTATTATACATTTTTAAAAAAAAAAAATACTTGTTGATTGTTATCTTTTTCTTATGTACAAAAAATTGTTTTATTAGAAGATATATTTTTAAATTTTTATGTGTAAAATATATTTTTAAGTAAATATTAGCTCAGTTTGTTATTTCTGTCAATTGTTTTTATGTGTTATATAACTTGTTTTGTAAAATAAATTAAAATTTTATTTTTAATATCAAAATTTAATTCTTATTTATAAAAAAAAATTTCAAAGGAATTTTACTTCTTATATTCTCAGAATTATTTTGTCTCTTATGTTTATAAATAAAACTAAAAAATTTCAATATTTTTTAATTACTTTCGATATCATAAACTGAAATTCTTACTATAATCAAAAATTTTTTTCTTTAAAACTATGATATTTATTACATTGTATATGCAGTGAAAATTCACTGATTGGAAAATATTTGGTGGTTGTAACAAGCTCTTTTTTCAGAATTTATATTAAAATTTTTAAATCTTTGAAATTTTGTATCATATTGTGATTGTTATGTGATAAAGAAAAAGTGTGATGTGACCAATGACTTTAAGTTCTAATATTTATTAAATTTTTAGTATGGTAATTCAGGGTTTATAAAATGGGTACTATGGGATTTTGTTTTAATTAACTTATACAATGAATTACACTACTATGCTTTATTTTCTATGTATCTTAATTTTAAAAACATATCTTGTTTATCTTCATATCTTTGTTATTATAATAAAAATAACACAAACATAAGAAAAGGAAAATGTAAAGATATAAAATGATTGTTGTTAAAATGTTGTGTAACAAGGTGCTATTGTTTTCCTTCTACAATGTTTTTAGTATGAACACTATGTGTGTATATATTATTTCTCAGGTTTTTTATATTAAACCTTTTTAAAAATAATCATTCCTACTTATTTAAATATTGTTCTTTATTTTACTTAAGGGTTTTTTTTTTGCTACTTATTTGAATGCTGTTTCAGTCTTTGTTTGAGACAGTGTATTATATATTTTAATTTGTCATGCATAAAATAAGTATCTTATTTTGCCTTTATAAGAGGTTCATATATGCATTTACAAAAACTTGTATGTATTTTGAATCAATAAGATATGATGTATTTGATGTGTTGAATATAAAAATGTTTTTTTCAGTTATATATTTTAAATTAAATTACTTTCATCTTTTGTATGAAGGCTTGTAAAAAAAATAATTGTATTTTGGGCAAAATTAAAAAAAAAAAAAAAAAAAATATGGTGCTGTAATTTTTTTCATTTAAAATAAAAGGCATTATTTTTTTTTTATAAACTGTTATATTACCAGTTTCTTATTATAATAATCATAGGATTCTGTGCTATAAACTATAACATTGTTTGGTATACATTAGAATCTGTGGATATTTTTTTCCTGGAAATATCTTAAAAATTTATCTTTCAAAATTGCCTTACCCCCCGAGGATAATAGACAAACAGCATATGAGAAAAGTTCTTAGTAAAATGAAGAATTGTGGTTTTAGGGAAAGAAGCTAATCCGTAACATGCCGACAAGTAAAAATGAATGGAAATAATAATAAAAACTTGAGAAAAATAAAAATACTTTGCAGAAAACCAAATTAATAATAATTGAGATATTCACCTCTGCAAATTTAATAATACTTTGGATATTGGATAGTTCTTGTGGATATTGAAATATCTGACCTTGAATGGAATAAATGCAAAGTTTTGCAACTACTTGTGATCTTTATATTTGCAGAGGTGAAGATCACATTCATTTATATTTATAATGTTAGTTGGGGAAATCAAGTTGAGGAGACTGAGAAACACTAATTGGAATCAAAAGGCAACTAGTCGTGTGGAAGAGCGAAACTTCTTAAAGGAGATCAGGGCCCTTCAAGCGCTGTAGTACTATTGATTATGATATATATATACATACGTATCATAATCATTGATACGATATATGAGATATATTGTAGTAATACATCTCATGTACATTGGTATAAACTTTAAGAGGGAGGCAGGACATATCAAAAGGATTGAAAATTGCAAAGTAACAGTGGATCGGATACGTCATTGTATACCGCTAGGTGGTGCTGTTCACGAGAGCGCCGGAGGAAAAATGCCTGCTATTTCGAAGTCTTTCAAGTAGTAGTCGCTTTGAGAATAACATGCAACGTTTTTTGTGGACAAGGAGCTAGCAGACATTCATTCGCTGGTGGCAATGCATGAGCAGCTGTATCGAGAACGGTTCTCACAAATAAATGTACTGGACTACGTGATGTTTTCGAGCGTACATCTCAGTTTGTGTGAAGATGGGTTCTTAAGAGGTAGTAGACATAGAGAGGACAGGCCACGAGTGGCTCGTACGCCCTTCGTGAAACAGAATGTGTTGGATGCCGTGCAGAAGAATCCGCGTACCAATGTACATGCCGTCGCTGCTGTCGTAGGAGAATCTTGGAATAGTTAACTCTTTTTTTTGCAAGGCGAAACCTTACGCCCAAATTAACTTTAAAAAGTTCAGGCATTACTCCCCCACAGATTATTCTGCATGTTGTGTGTTGCACGGTGGTATTTGTACCAATGTGCCCAAGATGCTATTTCCCATCTTTTGTTTTAATTAAGAATGAAGTACATTTAAAGCGGCGTGTTCAACCAACACAATGCGAATTTATGTTCTCTTCCACAGAGTGAGACCGCATGCTGCCCGACATCGCTGCTCAGTGAATGTTTGGGTTGGTTTGGTTGGCGACTTATCAGTCGGGGCTTACTTGCTGCAATCACCTCTGACACCACCGGAATTATCTCATCTTTTGGAACAGGTTCTATCACACTCACTTCACCCTGTGCTAAAATAGGAGACTCAACATGTGGTTTCAACATGATGGAGTGCCTCTCCATTGTGGAAGATGTGTGCGGAGACATTTGAACGTGTCGTTTGGCCAATGATGGATTGAGCGGGATGGACCTGTTGCTTGGCTCCGATGCGTTCCTGATTTAAACAACGTAGATTTCTTTTGGGGAGTACTTCTGTTGTGTATGTAATATCTGTCGAGTCCAAAATGGATCTGATTGTAAGAATCGTTTGCTTTGCTGCGGATATTCCAGAAAAATCCAGGTATTTTGAAACGGGTTCGCCGATCCATGGCCTGTCGGTGTATTGCTTGCAGTGGGGAATATTTTCACATGGTACCTTCTACTACACCATATATAATATTTATGAACAATAAATATTTCTGGTAATCTTTGTCGTGTGTTCATTTCATTTCTTGTACCTCTGATATCACTTTTCCATGACGTTTCTAGTCCATGATTCCTATGCAATTCTCGATCCTTTTGTTTTACCCTATCTCCCCTTAAAGTTTGTACCAATATTTATGGAAGATACTGTGTATATATTGAAGGTCAGATAATTCACTATATATATATATATATATATAACAAATTCGGAAGCTGCTGCAAATTATAGTCTAAATCCCAGTGGTGTTTGCAGATAAATGAAAGTCATGCCTTTTTCTTCATTTTATTAACACTTTTAAGGAATGTAAAGAATTATAGTCCAGCACGCGTAACGACGGGGTAGAAAAAGCATTACTTCCGATGGGTGCGGCAACTATTGGGCAATGGCAATAACAGTGAATGAAATAAAGAACAAAAATCATTAAAAGTGTTCTGGTTAATATCTTTGTAGAGCGTGGAAAATGAATAATCGGGTGAGAATAATAGAAAAGTTAAGGAAATGATTAATTAAAAAATAGTTAAAAGTGGTCGTTATGAGAGAATGTGTGAACGCAAGGGTTATAGGGATTAGTGCAATAAATGAATCTGTTATTTGTAGATAGGAAATAAAAAGGGGGGATATCGCACACATATATGTATAATTACTATCTCGATTATCGGTTAAAATGTTTGACAATATTTTCATAAGTTAGTTCTTCGTAGAATATCATTTAACATGCACAACAGTTTATAAATGATACTGCATTGAGTTCAGTAGATATTTAGTATTTTCTGTACAATGTTCAGTACTTGCATCATTGTTTACAGAGAGATGAACGTCTTTTTCCTTATTCTATTCTTCCTGTTTCTTTCCATAATGTTTTGTTGGAATTAAATCGGTTGATTCAGATAATGTTTGCATAACCTCAAATTATAAAGGCAGTAACGACAAATATTTATAGCATTGTATTCATCATCGTTATCTCATTCAGTGGAGTTCTTGGGTGTACAGTGGCGTAAGGGACATATGAACCCCAACAAGTTTTCTCGAAATAAAAATATTTCAGAATAATTCTTTTATTATATTATTTCAAATTTTCTGATTTTACCCCCCTTTTATTTTTTTCTTATTCTCATGCTTAAGTTTTTTTATCACGAAGAGAAAAAAATGATTCCATATAAACCATTTCCTGAGAAAGGATAGAAATGATATTACATATATTAATCATACCAAAAATGACCTCATATCTGTCGATGAAAATAAATTAAAAATAGAGAAACATATTCTTTAGATTGATCAGATTTTAATATTAGTATTTTGATTGCAGAATATCACTTTTTAAACTATTTTTAAAAAATTGTGACCGTTTTATCAATCATTACAGGATTTAAAAAATTTTTCAATAATATTGTATTCCACCGATTCTGTTAAGTAGGTATTTTTGTTCCTATGATAACTTTATTATTTTTCGTAAATGTTCTTTATTTTTGTAATTTGTATAATCTGATACAAATTATTTAAGTTTTTAAACAATTTTAAATAGGAGAAATAAGATTGATAGAGCTTTTTTTTTTTTTTTTTTATCAAGTGGTAGTTCTAAACTATGTGCCAGTAGGTAGACGGTCTTGGTCTACCATGGGGCTGTTGTGCCAATGAAGAAGTAGAAGAAATTCTAAGCTAGAGGTATCGCTTCTTTCATGGCGATGACGATATGACGCATGTTAGAATGAATTTCAAAAAATAGTCATGTGAAAGATAAAAAAATATTATAATATTAGGCAAATATTTTTCTTGGATTCTTTTAAATACGTTTTTTTTTTCAAATTTTATTGTTTGTAATAAATAAATAATGTTTGTAAAAAAAAAAAAAAAAAAAAAAAAAAAAACCCAATTTTTTTTTTTAAATACTATTTTTTTTGTATTGTACAAAATATTGAACGCATTTCGTGTTCTACACACTCGAGTTGAAAATTTATTTTTTCTGTTCACACTCATCATATTGAAAAAATTCTATTTGGTTTTTTTATACAGATAAGCAGTTTTTTATTATTATAAAATAATTTATAAATATAGTATAAAATCGAACGAAGAGCTTGCAAAATCGAATTTCTAAACACGTTTTATCATCCCGTTTTATCATAGGAAAGGGTTTATCTATTCAGACATTTAAAAAGGACTATTTTGCACTCGATTCCGTCAATCTGTTTCTTTCTCCACACTTTAAATTCCTCAACCACAAAACTGCAGATAAAAATCGTCCAAGATCTATCAAAGACGTGAGTAATGGAATAGGGTGCAAGTGAAAATACTCAATAAAATTAATGTCAGTATTTTGAGAGATGCATCGAGCATTTTCAAATTACGAATTTGTCCAAGAACGGCGTCTTTTCAATATAAAAAATTCCCACTTCTTAGAATGTTTTGTGTAGAATATATTTTTATACTCTAACACTGATTTCTCTTTCGACATATGTCTTTAGATATAATAAAATTCGAAATGTTAAAATTTTTTCTGGTTATTTACGCTTTTAACTTTTCGGATATCAAAGCTTACACTGAATATTTAAATTATGAAATATATTTGTATATTATTTTCATGGAACGACGTTACATTTTTGCTGGGAAATAATAAAGCAAAGGATTTTGGATAAGGAAATTGGTATTTAAATTTTAAACACCAGTCTTTAACGAAAATTAAATGAGACTTAAAATATTTAACAATATCAACCTTCTGTAGGAATTCAAAGATTTTTTTTTTTTTTGTACTTTTTTTCATGTATATAGATTTTACATAAATTAAATCTAAGCGAACGAATTGTATTTTTAAACTTATTATGACGAACTGAAATACGAACATTTATAGAGTTACGTAACTGTTGAGCAGACGATTTTTGAACTAAATAGTTTAACAATCGAATTTGGCAATCAGAAACTACAGTTTATATTTAATTAGAACATCTTGCAGAAGAATATTATTTTGAGGACTTAGAAATTTAATAATATACATAAATGAATATTAAAAAAATTCAAGTATTTTTTAAATATACTAAAAATCAACAGGAAAGCATCTTTAAAATGATGTGATAATTTTCCATGCATTGCTTTCCACAATATGTAAAAGGAATTGTGTCTTTTTTTGATAAGACTAAAATGTGAGTATACCGAATATTTTTCTCTCTTAATGTTTGATAATAAGGTTTTTAAATAGAAAAATTCTAAAATATGTAAGAAGGCATTAATTTCTTCTGCTGTTGCTGTTTATTTTGTAATATTTGATGTAATTACATGTTGTATAGTATAATTTTTTTAATCAGGTTTTTTTTGTTGTTGTTGTTGTTCCAATCATTAAATGGCTTTTAATAGTTTTAATATTTAATAAAGTTTTATTTAGTATATTTTTATGACCATCTTTTTCGTAGTTTCAATCATTAATTGTTTTTATGTAGTATTTTTGTAGTCATATGTAATTACATTATTTCAGAATTTAAAAAAATCGTATTGAATGAAAAAAAAAAATTAATAGTTGGAAAAACTATCAATACTTTTTAAAACGAAGCAAATATGAACAAGATTTTACTAACGTTAACCATTTTTTGAATAAATTTGAATACTTTTAGAAAGTAATAATTTGTCATAGTTTTATAAATAAAAAATAAGTATACTAAATAACAATTTTAATCCACTAACCTAATGGATTTGAATCTAAGATAAAAATTATTTTAAGAAAATTAGTTTATGCCCGAAAAGTTATTTTGCTTAATGACTTGTAAAAAAATAGTTTGACAAAATATACTTGCAGTTTTTTTAATAAGAAGATTCTCATAGAGTAATTTTCTCCAATTCTCTAAACAAGTGCAAAAGACCAGGAAATGTCTAACTTTAAAAATTTTTAAAAAATATCCTGAAATTTAAATTTTATTCTTAGACTCTTTGGATATTCTTCTTTCATATTATACGACGAGGCAAGGTGAGATTGTGAGGTAATTGTGTTCAATTGTCAGAGAAAAGAAAAAAATCCTGTCAGGAAATTTAATGTACGAAGACAGATGCTCAATTCATTATCACAATAGTCATCGAGTTTCATCGTTTATGAAAGCAGTGACTGCAATGCATATTGAAAAAAAAAAAAAGTTTTTAATGCATAATAGTAAAAAAAAATTTTTTTAGTTAATCAAAAAATTAGAAGGTCAATGGAGAAATTAAATTAGGAACGAATGTTATTGAGGAAAAGCATGGATAGATATATAAAATTTTATTAAATTTCTGAGAGATACAAAGAATCCCATAATGCAAATAATCAAATCGCTCTTTTTTCTTAAAGTGGAACAGAATAAAAGGTTTTCCAGAATAGAAAAAAAAAACAACAAAAAAAAAAAAAAAAAAACATTAAAATTACAGTAGATTGCTGAAATAATAACTATAAAGAAAAGATTGAAGGTTTCATAAAGAATTTTTTTTTTTTTTGCTTCAAATGAAAAAAGAAAATTATGCTGAAGAAATAAAATTGTGTTCCTGAAATGATTACTTTATTTTCTTTATTACAATTAATTTATGTTAACCCAAGTATTTTTAAAAAAAAAAAAAATGAATACAATAGCATACAATAGATATTGAATAATATTATTTTAAATAATGATCAATATGTATATAATATGCAAATTAATGATTACAATATGCTATTATAGTTCTCGAATGCCAACCACTTTTATCTGATCACTGGTTCAATATTAAAAATGCATTATGTAGAAAGTCTGCTACAAAGCCTCGCCTTGGGTGAATTATGAAGATTCGACCTTTCATTTCAAAAAGAATGAACAGCCTATTGGATTTATCATATTAATTCCAAGTATGGACTTCAAAGCATATCAGCTATGCTTTTCTTATATGGTTCCGAACCGAACCGAGCCTCTATTAATTCCAAAATCTAATGTACTATCCACCATTTTACCGTATGCTCGTTTAAAGACATGCATAACTTATTTATTCGTTTTCAAAACATTCTGATATGTATTTGATTTAAATATAGAATAAATTTTTTTATTTAAAGATAGAATTTCAACAAGAACTTTTAAACGCATTTTTTAAAAACATTTTATCATAGTTTTAACTGGCTATAGTTAATTGGATGTCTAAAAAATGAGAAACTAGAGAAGAAAATGAGATACAAAATACAGTTTGAAATAACAGTTGACGTGTGAGATAAATTAACGAATTTGCCTTTAAAAATAATAAATAAATAAAAAAGGGAACCTATTATATTGGGCTGTCAGGATATTTAATTGACGATCGATATTTTTGAAATTAGTTATACTTAAATTATGATTAATTGCACTTAATAGAGTTTACAATTATAATAAAAAAAAAAAATCGGGAAAATGCTAAATTAAACAAAAATGGAATTAAAAAAATTCTCTCATGTCAAATTTTCTGCTTTTCACAATCCAAAGTCAATCTTAGTAAAAGTAAATAGAAGCCTTTTTTTCTACACTTTAATTTCAACATTTTAATTCTGTCAATCTTTATGCTTTCGAATGTGTTCTTTTCTCTAATATTTTTTAAATAGCTTAAATTTCTGATTCCTCATTTCCAATTTGCTTCGTTCAAATGCGTGGCACGATTATTGGCCACTGAATAGTAGATATGTAACAAATTCAGCGTTACCCAGGGGATCACTGATAAGTTTTCTATACTATATTGTGTCACTCCTATTTGGAATGAGAATTCCAGAGGTTTCACGCATTCTCGAGTCCAACCGAAGGACTTCACAGCTTGAAGGATTCATAGTCATTTTCGTCAAAACTTGGCTACTTTCGGTTATGCATCACTTGTAAGGTTTCGAATTGAGTTCCTTCCTTACGGAAACCAAATACGATGTCTATTAGAATCAGGACGATGTCTATTGAATTATAAATTTGCGAATAAATTTTCGCTAAAAATTAAATCATCTTTTGTTTAATTGAAGTATTTCAATCGCTGCATTTGTGAATACATTGGATGACTGCAGAAAGAAAACGTAACGCAGAGAAAGTATCGAGGAAGTCTTGACCACTTAGGTTTCACAAAAATAAATAAATAAAATAGAAACACCACAAAAATGTGTCAAAATATACTAAAACAACGTGGCAGTTTTGCACATGGGTATACAATTTACAGCCTTAAATGAACCCCTTCTGCCGATGCTTTCCCATACAAAGTTTCTTCCTGCCATCAGTGGAACGCATACCGCCAGCGTATTTGAATATAAGACCTTTTTGTACTCTAGTTGGGCACGTCACAACTTGGCACTTGATTCAAATTCTTTATTCAAACTGACTTTTTCGAATGGATTTTGAATGAATAACAAAAATAATAAAAATATATTAAGTTTGAATCCAGAATTACGAACAGAAATTAAAGCATTGGTATTTGAAGGATATAATGAGTTTTAATGTTTTATTAGCAATCAGAGTAATCAATTGCTCAGACGATTCTTGAACTAAATTAAAAACTTGAATTTAATCATTTTGAAAAATAATCTTGAATTGAATAAAAAAAAAATATGTTACAACATTTTTTACTGAATAAAAAATATTAAAAAATAATGAATGCGAATCAAGAAACAGAACAGAAATAACAATATTTAATATTTAATTTCTTATTCGTAAGTTTATGCAGACGACTCTTGAATTAATAATAATAAACAAAAAATCATTAAAATGCTTTTAAAAAGTTCGGTAAATAAATAAATAGTGTTCTTTAGTATAGAATAAATAGTTTTTCTCTCATCAGACTTTTTCTTTCCACAATCTGAAGTTTACCATAATTAAGAACAAGTAGATTCTTTAGCAACTTAATTTGACTGAAAAAATCACGACTTTTATTTAATTAAGAAATAACTCATAAAGATTTTTCTATAGCTGGATTGCCGATTTTTGAAATGTCATTGGTGTGAGGAGGAAACTTTCTCTTTGACATTTTGACAGCGTGAAAATGTTCCAACAGATGGAACCAAGCAGTTTATAACTTCCAATAAGTTTAGTTCTGCCGACAGATCGATTATTTTGACTGCTTTTCCCTCTCCTCAGTCTTTGTTAAGCGGGATATCATTCTCTCTCTCTCTCTCTCTCTCTCACTCTCTCTTACAAATCGAAAGAAGAGATTTCCTTACTTGTTATTTTCAGTCATCAGTTTTATTTTTTAATCACTTTACTTATGCCTGTCCCTTCCTAAGTGTTACAACATTCCTTCGTCACTAGGGGCCGCCGTTTCTCTTAGTGGAAATGAGTGTGTTTAACATTCTCCTTTTTGTTGACACCACATTTATGTATTTTATAGATGCAGGTGTTCATTGTATCACACGAATAAGCTGTCGGAAATTCACATTCATACAATATTCAATCAAAGGTTTCTTGCTTTCAGTTAAAAATTCATTCATACATTATCCGATCATTTTAAAATGAAAATGATTCTAGAATTTTAAAAAATTAATGTTTTAAAAAATAAAATAAATGTTGCTTCTAATATTAAGTTATACGATCAAATAAAAATAATATAGTATAGAATAAATTGTGAAATACTTACAACGATGCACTATAGATTTAAAACCTAAGACTTGACTATTTCAGAAAAGATTAACTTGTGTCGTAAATAAAAATTGCTTTCAGGTATGTTTATAAACATTGACATTTGGCGACACATCGCACACCCAAAATGCGTTTACGCATCTTTCAAAAACGTTAAGGCCACTATGGAATCTAATTTCAATTTTTTTCTTTTTAATTATTAGTTACGCAAAGGATAAAAAATAATTGATTAAACAAAGGAAATAAATTTATAATTGATATAGTTTCTTAGTAATAAATGCACACACATATTTCCACACACTTAAATCTCTTGTTCTTTATGCTATACATAGAAATAACATCTATTATTAATTCATACATACATTAATTATAAATTTGCGTTGAAACATGAACATTTAGTCACGATAAAAGAATGTTATAAAGATTTTATTTAAAATGTAAGCAACATAATACTGTGGGGAATGAAGAAGAACGGTGAAAACATTTTTATTTTTTTTTTCATTTTCTCGCCAATGTATCTAGCAATGCTTTCTCATTTTGTCGCTAATGTATAAAAAAAAAAAAGGGGTAGGGTGAATCTTCTTTTCGAAAGTACAAAAATCCTGAACCACATGCTGCATGGGTTCGAGATTAACTATATCTATCTATCTATATATATATGTGTGTGTGTATATATGGACCTCAACCAATCACACACATATATATATATATATATATATGTAACTGGGTGTGGTCGGGTTGAGATACTTATTTACACACTGCACACACATACAATTAGAGACATACAATATTTAACACATTTAAAGACATATAATTATAGATTCGTGGAAGGATACAACTTTTAAGCCAAATAACTCGAAACTCGGCTACGCGCGGGATGCGCGAAATATACTTCTTTTCCGATGGAAAGTCTCTAGACCAATTGACTATTTCTCCTGAGAGCTACAGTGGGCGCTCTTACCAGTGTGTAGGTGGAAGCATGGTTACAATAGTTAATTGTTATCGTTTAGAAGAAGTATAAATTTATGTATTCAAAGTAAATATTTTGTGAAAAATATTACAAAAATAAAACGAAATAGATTTTCTTTTGAACTGTGAATTAAGGAATCCTTTTCATTTTCAGAAAATCGAAGCACATTTCTTTTCGAAAAAGAAGAAAATACTTGAAATATATAAAAATATTGGCAAACAAATAAAAAAAATCTTATAATGTTACATAGAACTGAAACCCTCTTGTATTATCTAAGTTTTTATGAGGTAAAGTCGACTATTTCTGTATTATTTCTACAGGATATCTGAACTGATTATTACTATAAGAAGATTTAAAAAATTAGCGTGTGAAAAAAAATATCAGTGAAAACTTAAATAAATAATGGAAATCCTGACGAAAAAGAATAAACTGTTTGTAAAAAGGTGTTTTCTTACGATAGATTTTGTCAGCTTTAAGTTTTTAGGATCAACAACGTCGTGTTGTTCATTATAGGCTGGAAAGATGGAATACTTATTACTTTTCTACTTTAAATAAATAAATAAAAAGATCACTTTTCGTGATAAATATATAATGAGGGATCATAGATTTAAAAATCCTTGGTAATAGAGTTTTTATAAACATTTCATAGCTTTTTATATCACAGTTTTTTTTTTTTTTTGCTTCGTTTAGGATTAAGTTATTTGATCTGAATATAATTAAATAATGCAAGAAGAAATTAAGAATTATTTTTAATTAAAAGCGTCTTACTTTTTAATTATAATTATAGGGAAGGAAATATACATCGCCGAAAATATTTATCAAATAATTAATTATTAATTAATTAATTATTTAAAAAATGAACCCATTTTTTTTTCTCTTAACAATTAATTTGTTTTGTTCTGATAATGATTTTCAATTAACTTTCGCATCTGTTACAAAATATTAACAAGAATTTTCAATGGGAAATAAAACGACACTGAATTTTAGTGCCTCAGATATCAATCACTATGTAACTAACAATCTTCATACTAAAATTATTACTTACTTATGGGTAAATGCATAAGCAATTTTGATTGGAGAAACAAAATAAAAATAAACAGGCTAACCACGAAACGTTGTTATTGTTTTCGAATGACAAGCATTTTTACCTGAGGTAATTCTCCCTAATGTAACGAATTCAGCGTTATCCAGAAAGCGCTACAGGTGAGGATTTTAGTCTACCATGCACCAACATTTTGTTACCCCAATATATAACACTTTTTAAGTTTCATATCTAGAGGATTCGCATTCTCTTTCTTGAGCCATGGCAAGACATCCCACTCCGATTAATCGTGTTCATACCTGTCATAGACAAGCAACTTTGGGAATTTTATCACTCGTTGGCTTTCGAACCAGGACTTCTGTAGTTCAGAATTCCACCATGTTATTCCCCAGGCCGCTTTTAGTGAGATGTAGATAAGTATTAAATAAAGGAAAATAATTTTTTTATGTAAATACAATGTTTTTTTTTTTTTGTGCTAATGCAGCTGGCAAACAGACAGCTTGGTCTTGTATGCCTTAAGGCAAGCTCTGCACAGACGTTACTTACTTTGCATTACCCAGGGAGAGCGTGTAACTTGAAGATAAGCCACGGAAGCGGAGTAACAATGCACCCGCAACGCTCTACGATCCTATGAGGGCCGGGACCTACGGTTTAAAGTGGATTCCGAACCACTACAAACATCCATGGCAAAAATATGATATTTGTATATTTTAATTGTGGTATACCGTAATATTTTATTTTTATTTACTTCTCTATGCAGTTTCCAAATGCTGATGCACTTTGACTTAGGGTGGTAGCAAATTTAGCGTTACCCAAAAGATATGTGTATGACAAAAGTAAGACTTACTAGCCTCCAGATTTATCGGGACCATTTCCTGTGAGTTCACCCGACACCCTCGTCGCATTTAATTCTCACCATAGATTCTGATCACTTAAAAAAAATATCACTTCTTGATTGTTTTTTACAATAAAAAACATGTGACATATTTGCATAACTTTTTAATGTAAAATACTTGTGACTGTAGCATGGCAAAAACTGTCACAAAACCTACTTTAGTTCTTTTTAATAAATTATAAATGGCATATTATTATAGTAACATAGCCAATATCCATTTTCTATCGAAAAATTTCTTACATTGAAGTTTAAATTAAAAAAAAAAAAAAAATATTTCATAACAGTTATAATTAGCATATTATGAAGATTCCTACTTGGCTTCTTTTCTGTTTTACTATGTCATCCATATTTGGCGTCAAAATAATTCTATACGTTTCGGAATTTGACTGACTGTTGACATCTTTTAATAGGAATTCGAACCAAATTCTGAACTCAAATAGACAGATTTTACTTTATTATTAATCATTTGTATGGTAAGGTATCATCAACCTCATTATAAAGTAACATTTAGACACATTTCGAAACAGCGTAATTTCTTACAGAATATGCAAATGATTTTGGCAAATATCTTGTGTCACACGTGCGTTTTTGGAATTTCGCAAACATCCTTCGACTTCGAATGCGTTCTTTTCGAGACACTCTCAGTGAGAAAAATATTTTCGGAGAGTCGTTCCTCCTCTGACATGTTTCCCAACCGAATTTCGGGTTGGTGGTTTTGTTGCAATTCGTTACCATAAAATCGATCTGCCCTTCCCAATAAAAATAACAAATACCCGTCTCTTCCCGGTGAACCTTCACTCCGCGGTAATCGAATCTGAAGCAGTGCGTTTTGTCAAAGCCATGCAAATTTTATTAAGTTTCCTGCGATGGGGATTTTCCTGCCACACACGCCTGCACATTTTTGTGTTTGCCAAGTCTTCTGTTTGCAAATCGCTTCCTAATGCCTCCCCGTAGGGGGTGTGCTTTCACTGTGGAGCACCGGCATCTGAATGCATGCTGAGCAAGAAACAAATAAAGGATCGAGAAGATCCGGTCCAATCTTTAATTTTCGCAAATAGATTCTTGTTTATTTAATAATAATAAAAAAAAAACACATCTTGTTGATTTTTTTAAATGTAGAATATGTTTCTGACAGGTTTTAGCATGAAAAAGCATAGCAAAGTATAATGATTATGGAGTCACAAATGTTTGTTTTTCTTATATCACTTGGTAGACCGCAAGATTTTGATCAAGTCCATGATTTCGTGATCTCATGGAAAAAGGGAAGGGCAGCTTATGTTGTGATGGAAAATCCGTAGGTAGAAGTCTGACTTAGCACCGTGTCGCTGAAGAAGGGGAGCAGTGCCTTGAGGGAGAACTTTTAGGGGGTAGCTAACTCCACATTTGAGTATCGTATGGAAGAAAACTAGAAAAACTCTCACCAGATAGTACGACTAACGAGGCAAGACGCTGATTAACACAAACCCATCGAGTCTCCTCGTTTTGTGAAACAGTGTATACAAAAAAAAAAAAAAAAAAAAAAAAAAATAGAAACGCCAGTGGATTGAACCTCTGCCCTAATGCTCACCAGCTGCTTACGTTGCCACTAAGACACGAGTTAGACTCACAAATGTATTCGCCAATAAATGCAAACAATTTCTAATTTTTCATAAACTGGGAACCACAACAGCTTGTCGATTAGAGAGTAGGGTTTCGAACAGAAACATTGGTTCGAAACCAGACAAGAAAAAGTGAACCGATAGCTCCCGTGTTTATGCCTAGAAAGAGCGATAAAAGGGTAGGCCTTCTATAAAGGGGAGGGAGGTGTCCACAACTAGTGCCATCTCTGGGGGGGATTATTATTCCTTCGAAGTTATGGTGGTTCACTGTTGTGTAGGGTAGCACCTAGATAATGCTGAATATGCTGCGTCCAAAGTTCCGGGCATTTGAAAACAATACATTAGATGAAGCAAATTATCTCATATTTAACATAAATATGAGTTGTAAGAATAAAATTCCTTTTAATCTTAAAATAGTGCTAGCTTAAAAGTAATTCTATGAAAAGGCTGATAAATCATAAATAAAATTTTTCTTTTGTGTTCAGAAAGGCAAAGATTCTCAATATGTGTACACGAGTATAAATTTTTAACAGTCAAAAAATGTTGCAAAAACATCAAGAATTTCTATCTAAAAAGCTTAATTTGGAACTTTGAAAGCATTTATGGGATCATTTGAAGAAATTACATGTTGAGAGATATAGCTACAGCAAACTTCAAATCTGTAACAAATTTCATAAATCATATGATGGCCGACCAGTTTCTGGCAACCAATATTAATTAGACGTTCACAATGGGTGACAGATCTGGAAATCTTGCTAGGCAAGACATCCTTCAAACACTTTTTCTATGAAAGATGGTTAAGAGTGTACAATGTTCTTTTTTAAAAAATAGTGCGTCGGAAGATGGAATGCAGTTAAGGAACTAAAAAAAAAAAATATGACATATTATCATAGCGTATCATCAATAATTGCGCACATTATCACCGAACCACAATTCAGGTAATAACTGACTTATATATCTCCATTATTTTTAAAATAGATCTTTTCTTATTTTCTTTTATTATTCTCATATAATTAAAAGCTGATTGCTCATATCTAATTAAGTAGGCGAATATAATTAGAAAAGCTTATTTTTAATTTAATTTAACAATTCTCTATGTTCATATTAACTGTAGGGGCTGAAAAATGAAGTAATTTTCTTAATTGACTGTTTAAAAAAGATTTTGAGTGGTAGAAAAAGGATGTCGGCTGAGACTTCAAACACCGAATTATCTCAATTAAGGTGATCTTTAATGAGAAATGCAAACATCCAAGGTCACATTGGCTGTTACTTTAACGGAAAAAGTTTTCTGTTCATGGTAATATTTATTAAGAAAAAAAAATTAGTAGAAAGTTTGGTTTTCGTAAGATGATAAGTTATTTTGTCCGCCTTGTGTCACAAAGAACACGACGCGGATTCGTTTTGTAGTCCTTAAACTGGCTATGCACTGATTTATGCAAAATTCAGAATTTAATGAATGATTTTACTTGTCCTTGACAATATTTCTGAATTATACTAATCGGTTTCTAACGTACTTTTGACAAATAATTCAAGAAAGTGAAAAATTAACTTTTTAAAATTGTTTTCCTGTTTTTTGTTCATGAGCCCAGTGGCTTACTGGACAGTATGTGGGGGTTTGTCAATCCGTGGGATTTCGGTTATTAAAAGTTGCGCCGAAGAAGAGGTGCGATAAATCTGCTGCCGGTAAGTGCTTCTATTTTGTTTGAGGATGAAGGAGGAGGTTGCGAACGTGAAGCACTTCTTCTCAGATTCATAAAGATGTAATAAATATTGTAGAAAAGACCTGATGAGGTACAACAAGAATTTAAGAAAAAGATGGTTTTTATTATAAGAACGAAATGTAATTTCTTATAATTTATGATCACATCAACCCTATTTTTACATACCAAACGAATACTCAGCTGTAATAATTTGGTAGCACCGGCTATTCATTCAATTGTTAAAAAAAAAAAAAGAATTATTTATATGGTGGACAGAAAGATATTTGCATATGAAAATTCTTAAACAATCAGATAATCTTTCTAATGTTTCTAATGGTTTGGAATCCACTTTAAACCGTAGGTCCCGGTCTAATATGACCGCAGGGCGTAGGGTTGACAATCCTACCCCATAAAAAGTATCCTGTCTCAAAATCTGCCAGTAGGCAGACGGCCCTTGGCCCACTTGGATTGTAATGCCAGGGAGTTAGTTTTAGATGGATAAATTGTTGGGATAACTGAACTGGAATTTTGCGTCTAAGTTTACTGATGATGTAAATTAGAAAGTCATTGGGAACAAGAGGTATTACCCATTAGTAATTGTTAAGGAACTTATGCTTTTCCATCATTAATGTGTAAAGATGATTTGTGTCTTTCTGATAGAATTTGGTTGATTTATTATGCTGTTCAATAAATTTCTAGATGACTTGGTAGTGTGGGAGTTGAGATCCTCATACATGACTAAATTACTTATGTGCTAAGCATCATTTATGATAATTTTTTTGAACTTTATTCTGAAGAAACTGTTTTTTGTTTCGATTGGTATTGACAGATATCTATGCTCCAAATTGGGGCTTCCCACATTAGAATGGGCTTGAATACTTGCTTATCTATAAGAATTTAGTTAGAAAGAAATAATGTTGGATATCTTCCAAATAAATGGGGGAGGAAGGGTTTTGTTTTCCAAAATTTATCTAAAATATATAAGATACAGTTTTAATTGGTAAGTTTATTGTTTAAAATGGACCCATGTTATTTTAGTGCGGAGATCCAATTTATTGGTTTATCGAAGAAGTAGAGTTCATCGAAAATGGCCATTGACTCCCCCAACGACCAATCCTGATGATGTGCAACATAACACATTTTACCCTTTCTTTGATTCTTTCTTTTAGAAGTCTTCTTGATCTTCTTAAAACCTGCATTTTTAGATAGTTTGTATTCCGAATTCCTATGCGAGATGTGTTTTTATTGTTATCGGGAACCATTAATATTTGTTAACCATTAATATGGGACATCAATTCTTTCAGAAGGAATTTGTATAGCAAATGACTTATAGTTGCATGTTCTATAAGAGAAACACCTGAAAATATCTAATCTTCAGTGTCATTCAGTGACGGATATCCCAAGTGTAGATACTCATGGATGTATGGAAAGGAGCAACTACTGTTGTGATGGAGCACCCGTAGGCTCCGTGAGGCTGAAGAAGGAGGGCAGTGCCTTCCGGGAAGACATTTAGGGAACACTACTACCCCCCCACACACATTTGCGTATCGTATGGGAGCAATCCCGGAAAACTCCAGTCAGGTTAGTCCGACACACGAGGCAAGATGATGGACGTCACAAATGCCATCGAGTCTCCTCTTGTTTTGAAACAGTGCCTACAACAAAGTACCTAGTGTATAGATCCTGCAATTTAAAGCTCACCAGTGGCGCGAGTTGCTACGGAGCCACGAGTAGGGCACACCAGAAAACTTTCATTCGTATTTGAAGCATTGGTACGAAATTGATGTAATGAAATAGGTATGGTAGCTATGCATTAAGATTGGAATTTCGCCTCTTTACACACCATACGCATATATGGTGTAATACGCATACGTTGTAACACTCTGGTGGATCAGATATTCATACATTGATTACTAAAAGAGAATTATTTGCATGATGTATCGAAAGATATTTTTATACAAAATTTCGTAACAATCAGATAACCTTTTTTTCTGACTCAACGTCCTTTCTCTATAGAGCATATAATTATTTATTTCTTTTATTGAACAAAAGTTAAAACATGTATTGATTTTTTAACAATTAAGCTTTTGACAACTGTACATTGAAAATCCTTAATCAAGCCTTTTTTAATAAAATGTTCATTATTTTAGTAAACCTGGTATTAAAAATCCCAGTTTTTTTAATTACATTATTTAAGATATGATATCTAAAATGAAAGAAAAAATTTTAGCATATAAATAATTTTTTTAGAACAAAAAATTTGGGAAAGTGTGCAATCCAATGGAAAAATTCAAATTTCTTTTCTTTGATTTTCGTCCAGTAAATGTGAAAAGAGTTTATAAACCTTTCCGGTCATTTCCCGCTCTTTATTTGCTGCATAGCCCGAAGCCTTTTTTGTCTTTTTCACTATACATAGAAACAATTTTTTTGTTAAATTAAAAAAAAAAGTAAAACCCAGGGCCCTGACGTCCGCTTCTCTATCCTAATTGGCACCCAGTAAAGTTCCGTGATTGTACGGTGCACAAAATGCAATTAAACGCACGTAAAGAGATTAAAAGAGTTTTAAGAGAATAATTAGAGAAAGCGGGAGCGAGTGGAGAGAGCAGTTTTATGGAAAATTGCGCCGAACTTTATCATTCATTAAAATTGAATTTTTTGAACTGATTGAAAAGGGATAACTCTCAATTTTCGCCCACGCAATGGGACACGTGGCTTTCGATTTTCAGTCACAAATTGTTTTCAAAAATTGTTTCTAAAGATTAATAATTTAAATCATGAAATCGCCATAAAAAATGCGATTAAAATGATTTATGTCCGATGTAAAAAAAAACAAAGGTAATTTGCGTTATATCAGCGTTTTCCAAACTGCGTGGATTGCAATGCATTTTTCAAAATAAAATTTAAATCATCAATTTAATTTTTAAATAAGTTAAAAAATTAATAGAAAATACTATGGAAACTTTTTGATGGATATAAATTTTACGCAAGATCATAATTAACTTTTAGAATTACTTTTAATTAGTTTGTAATAAATAATAACAAATATGATTTGGCGTTTTGGCAAGTTTCAAATTAAACTATATACAAAGCCCCATAAAAGTTTCTGCATGTGTTTCTCATTATAATTCAATAAAAAATAAAATAATTAAAAATTTCAAAAGAATTTTAACATAATAAGAACATTAAATTATTCCAATTAATACAGTAAGATTTCTCTTCTTCAATGGCAGAAAGCAGCGTTTAAAAGCAAATTCTTCATCAGATGTTTTATTTTCAAGTGGCCCCAAGGCCGCCATTTTAATAAAAGTCTGCATACGTAAATGACAGATTCAGCATCAGATGTTTTATTTTATTATCGAGGTCTCCCTAGGGTAATGTTCAAATTTTCAATCTATACTTTTTTTAACAGCCATTTTAATAAAAGAAAATAAATTACTTTTAGGTTGATATAAATTTTTGTAAAACATATATTTTTATTTTTGTTTAACATGATTTTAAAATCTCATTTCTCAAAAATAACGAACAATTCTCCAATGGATGAGGCATAAAGTGAGGGTATGGCCTTAATAGAGGACTTTAGGTAATTGTTCAGCATTTGTTTATAATACGACAGAAAATTTGGATAACCAATCAACCTGACGATTGACGCCTGTACCTGTTCGCCTATACACATCGCAATCACCCATCGAGTCCCTCGTTTCTGAAGACCATGACATCAACGGATGCCACCAGGAGATTTGAATCATCACACACAGTACGACAGGTGCATATGTTCAACTCGTTACCAAATCATTAATGGTAGAAGAGGTAGTTTGCTGAAACCCAATTAATCACAATCTTATTGTTAGTAAATGGACTAGACACCACTGATGCCCTATGATAGTATACTTTGTTTGACGACCGAGGTTCGAACTCACTAGTGGTGTACATTAAAGCCATTGCTTTCAGAAAGGAAATGTTTTGATGGCCATTATGACAGAGACTTAAACAGATGCCTTGAGCAGATTTGAACCTTATCCTTTCTACAAACATTATTAATGGGCAAAACGTTGTGCATTATGCTATTTAATCAGGAAAAAGGACTAAAGGTACGCGAAAAATACCTTGGCAACTATGATGTTAGGTTACAAAAAGGTTTGCGCACCACTACGCTACATGATCAAGTAAGGACTCAAACTTCTAAAACAGAATAATAAAGTCTTCTCGACCGTCGAGCACGAAAACAATGATCTTTCGCTGATATTCTCCTTCCACAGTTCGGCCAGACATTTATGTTTTAGCGGGATCATTTTTACCTCTTCACGATGCATTTCGCCCGCTTATCGAACACATTTCCTTCACATTAGAGCATCAGCACACTTTTGTTGCTCTGCACAACAAAAGACGGAAAGCTGAAAAATTTACGAGCGTTTTTCCTTTGATTATCAAATAAGCGTGCTTAGAGATTCGGCGGATATTGTTACAGTGACATTAGCATCATATCTTATTCCTCACAGAAAAGAAGTTAACTTATTTCTTGGGTCCACTTTTTCATTTTACTTGATATTTTTGGAAAGATTTGAACATTTAATGAAAGATTAAAATAGGGAACTAGAAAAATAAACAGAAAAAAATACCTGAAAAATATTTTATTTGCAGATTTAATTTAATAAACGTTTTTTTTTATTTTATTGCAGACTGGGCGATGAGATCGTTTATGATTAACATGCTAGCCTGAATGCGGAATTCGTATATAAATAATTTATTTTCATTTATTGCTTAAATCTAACAATCCATACACATTTGAGAACAAACATTTTTATTCATGAATATCAAAATAATCTATTCACCATTCGACTCATCACTTTTTTGCGTCCATTTGATTCATCACTTTAGCGCTCAATTAAAAAAAGATACTTAAAAGATAACAGAAAGATTAAATTTAATACTTTTTATCCATCTGATACATCACTTTTGCTCTTGATAAAATG
The DNA here is from genome assembly GCA_021605095.1 of Caerostris extrusa. NCBI lineage: Eukaryota > Metazoa > Arthropoda > Arachnida > Araneae > Araneidae > Caerostris > Caerostris extrusa. The sequence goes on along the minus strand of BPLR01008975.1, from coordinate 161,804 downwards.
CAACTTAGCACTTATTAAATTTATATAATATTCCATACTAAGTTCTTTATTTGCTTTTACATTACATTATCTAAATCTATGCATAAAAAAGAATATATATATATACACTCAAGAGCCAAAACATTATGACCACCTGTCAATAACGAATTGGCCCACCTTTGGAGCTCAACACAGCTTCAATCCGCCTTGGCATGGATGCCACAAGTCCTTGGTAGATGGCCGGAGACAGATGTTTAAGCAACGGTCACACAAATCCGAGATATTGCGAATTGGTGGTCTTTGAACTCTGAGCTGCCTTCCCAGGACATCCTAAATGTGTTCTATCGGATTAACATTCGGTGAGTTAGGCGGCCAGGAACATTAACTGAAATTCAGCATCATGTTCCTTGTACCACTCCAACACAATTTTAGCCTTGTGACAAGGGGCGTTGTCCTGTTGGAACATTCCATTTCCAGCTGGAAAAGCAGAGGCCATGTAAGGGTGCAATGATGGTCCGCAATGATGTTCAGATACCCTGTAGCATTCATGGTCTGCTCTACCACAACCATGGGTCCCAGAGACGCCCAAAGAACGTCCCCCAAAGTATAATACCGCCACCACCGGCCTGTGTATGACCTACTGTACATTGAGGGAGCAACTGCTCGCCTGGAAGACGGCGCATCCTGACACGGCCATCGGCGTGATGAATGACAAACCGTGATTCATCTGACCAGGCAACTCTCTCCCACTGTTCCATGGACCAGTCACGATGTTCCAGGGCCCAGCGCAGGCGCAGTTGGCGATGACGCTTGGTCAGCAAAGGCACACGAGTGGGACGTTTGCTGCGTAGCCCCATATCCAACACTGTCCGCTGAACAGTGTGTTCCGATACTATTCTACTTGGCCCTGCATTGTATTGGGTTTGTCAGCTGAGCCACTGTCTGGCTCCGGTTTTGCTTCACCATGCGAGACAGTCTCCGACGACCTTTTTCTTTGATAGCGTGTGGACGTTCAACACCATGTCGTCTACTGCTGGTTTCACCGTCATTCCTCCACTTTGCATAAGTACTAACAACTGTAGATCGCGAACAACCCACGAGTCGTGCAGTTTCGGAAATACTTGTTCCGAGCCTTCGAGCCATTACAATCTGCCCTCTATCAAAGTCGCTTAAATCCGCAGCCTTTCCCATCACACACAGAAGTAAGTGAAAGAATGATTCTTCAGACTCTCCAGCAGCAGTTAAATACCACTTCCACCTGATCACGTGCCTTCCACGTCATCCAGGCGAGTTCATTGCAAAATGTAGGGGTGGTCGTAATGTTTTGGCTCTTGAGTGTGTGTATATATATATATACATGAGGTGTTTTTATTTGTGTGGCCCATGACCAAGGCCATGCAACCGATACAAATTTGTGCATCTATAACTTAATTGAATTCAGTTTTGTTTGCCGTAAAAGTTAAAGTGCCAGTTTGGTCGTAATTTGCCGTCAGTTTTAATGTAATGCGTGAGGTCCCCGTAAAAGTAATTCTACCATTATTCTGAAACTTACCTGTAAGGAATTGTTCAATTTAAGTCCTATTTATTTATTTTAATAATATTCTGAAAGCATGCACATGAATATTCAAGTTTTTTTTTTCTACTTTTTGTTATACTCACAAATTCATGACAATTAAGTAAGTCGACGTTTAATTAAGTCGATGTTTTCTAGGATTTTAGGGATAATCTATTAACAGTTAACTATTATGAACTCGAAAAATGAGATATTTCTTTTCTTTTAAACATTAGGTTCGGATTTTGAATTAATGTTTAAAAGTAAGACCTAAGGAGAACGAGGGTTGGCAACGAAGACAGTAAGGCATTCGTAGGTGTATTTAACAGAAAATCACTTAATTTTTTGTTGTTGGACAAGTTCTACTGGACTTGTAACATCAAAACTTGTCTTTATTTTGGCTCCAAACTTTTAAACGAGCATGTATGGTTTTAGGGAATTTCCTCTTCTTCTCGAACACAACAGAAACGCATTTTGATCTACAGATTTATTGTGTCTATCCCCTGATTAGACAAGAAAATTTTAAATTTTTGTATCTTGTTGGGCTTTGTCTTGTCAACGTCCCTTGGTGGGTCCCTTGGTTTGCAACATGTTTTCCGGATTGCTCTGGTCCCAATCCTAGCATTGTTGTATTCATTAGTTTCAGAAACGTGGAAACTCGTTGGTGATTATGTGGAACCTATGTAAAGTATCTCAGATCTATAGTCAGGCTTCCTATCTGAAATTTTTCGGAGTTTTCTCCCATACGAAAGGCACATGTGGAATAGTAAAAAAAAAAAACCAGCAAATGCGGTACCCTAAAAGTCCTGCCTGAAAGCCCTGTTTCCCACTCGTCCTGTCCTGCCTGTTTCCCACTGTTTACCCGTCGGTGGGCTGTTCGTGGAAATACATGAGGTCCACGGATGTTCCACCTCCTCTTTCTAACTGGCAGTATATCTTTACTAATGGGCGTGAGATGTGGGAAAAGAAAAAAGACATGAATACTTTGAATATATAGTATAAATGATCACTTTGCTTTAAACAGTTCATAACTAGGTAAATGGTAGAACGAATAAAATTTAACTCACGTGTGTCTTATCTCATTAAAGTATAAATTTTCAAACACTTTGTGTCACAGCAATTTCTAAAATTAATTGGAAAATATGCATAGTATGAATATTGATGAATGAGTTTTACGCTGTAGAAATTCCTGTATAAATTAAGCCTTTGGGATTATACATAATCAGAACTATAAACCTCTGATTCATAGGTCGAGATTTCGAAATCACCACATGTATTCCTAATATCTAACGATCTTACTTGGTCATCTCTGTTTTGAAATAAAATTTTTCTAATATTCAGTCTTTTCAAAAATTCAATTGGAATTTTTCACTATTTAAAACTTTTTTCAATTAGCTTTTCTACATCAAAATAATATATATATTTTTTATTGAAATTAAAAATATATATTATTAGAATTACGATAAAAAAAGTTTTTTCATAATTCATAATTCATTTTTTTCATAATTCATTTTGATAAAAAGTTTTTTTTATCTTGTTTTATCTGTTTTTTGTTATTAAAATTTTAAGCAGATATTTAACCATTCGAATTGCACATTATGCAGTCCGATTATCGATGAGAGACATTGGCATAGTCATCAACTGAGTCTCCTCGGTTTTGAAAGCAGTGACTGCAATTCACTCTCCAAATATATTCGAATCTGAGTCCTTCTGCACTCTAGGTGCGTGAGATGTCACTAATTCATGTGTAGGATTGAACTACATACTTAATATGTAAATCAACCCTAAATAATTAATTTTATATTAGAGTATGAAACAACTACTTATCTATTAGAATACTAAGTAAACTGATACTAATTTTATAATAAAAATAAGTAAAGTATTATATACTGAAAAAAATTCTAATTATTATTTTTTATTTTCCAGAGTATAATTGATACTTCATATTTATTGTTTAAATAATAGTTCTATTTACATATTTTTCTCACATGATACATTTATTCTATTAAGTTTTACTTGATATAACATGTGTGAAATTGACCATAAATATTCAGACTGCCTAGTGGAATTTTCCCGTTTTTGTTCCATACAACTTGCAAATGTGGGACTGTTACCTCTAAAAAGAACCTTCCGGTAACTAATGCTATCACAATAACTCTCGTCGGTGGGTTATTTGTTACAAACATAAGTACAACATTGGGCTCACGGATGCCAAAAATAAAAATGAAAATACTCGTATTGTATTATTAAGGTGCAATTGGATTGCTGTTTAAAAAAAAAAAGAAAAGAAAAGGAACAGTGTAGGTTAGAAAAAAAAAAAAATAATGATCATTGCGCAGGAATCATTTGCATTTTCTCTTGTTTCGAGATTTGCACGGAAAGCAAGTCGCGTGAATCAGCTTAAATATCTCTCTCCCCAGGCTTTCTTATCAAAACAACATCTCTCATCAGCCGCGGATGAAATACTTTCCCGGAATAAGGTTTACTTTTGTGCGGTTCTATCAACCATAATAGGAGAAGATTAGATTCTGAAACAGAAATAATACAGGCAGCCTGTCCAGTTCTCACGTTTTTAGGGCATTATTGCAATTTTTTTGTTTTAAAAAAAAAAAAAGCCTCTTACTTCTTTCTGCAGATCAAATGAAAATTATTTCTAATACTTCATTAATTTTTTTTTTTCCCTTTGCATTTAAGTAATAATCGGAAATCTCTTTAAATTCCTAAAAGATATCGTTAAAGTATTAATTTTTAAGTAAGTATTAAAAAGTTTTTTTTTTTTTGGCGCAAGATTTCTGAATACCTATTTACTTTTAAATGCATTTTCTATCTGTAATTGAATTGAATATTTAACAAATGATTACATAAATAAATAAATAAAAATAAATAAAATAAATAAATAACATCAAGTAGTGAGTATTTTTAAATTGAAATTAAATATGCAAAAACCAGGTAAAGAATTTACAAAAATTCAAAATCATAAGATTCCTCAATCTTTACGTTTAATGTTCAAAATAAAGTTTTTAGGGTAATTGGTAAAATATAAAAATTCCTAGTGCCATCCTGTCATACACTCTGTTACAATAGGTTCTTCGTCTCTATTAGGTATTTCTCATGGCCCCAGATAAGCAACATTTTGCGATGCCCAAATCTGGAATGTTTCTATGTTTGAGACTTTTTCAATTGGTGATAGATCCGGCGATCTTCCTGAATAAAAACAATAATTGTGTTGACAAAAATTTAAATTTGTTAGTTATAAGTCCAATCACATTTTCTGATTCGTAAAACCGGGACTGTTCAATTCGATACCTAATTATGTTATTAATGCTATAATGTTACAATAATAATGTTGTAATACATGTAAATAATAATGTTAAAAAAAGTTTATTCGAACACTGAAATTTCAAAGCTCTTAGTTAAGTCTTTTAATTTCTAAATTTTAAAAATAGGTAAAAAAGGAATCTTATAGGATAAAAAGGAATTTAAAGGATTATTTCTTGGAGCCTGATGGCTGAGGGACTAGTACACTGGCTCTCGAGGATCAGCTGTGCCATGGATGTTTGAAGAGGTTCGGAATCCACTTTAAACCGTAGGCCCTGGTCTAACATGACTGTAAAGCTTTAGGTGTAGGGCTGATAACGCTACCTCGTAAAAGGAAACATTTCCTGTCTCGTTGGCTACCAGTAGGCGGACGGCCTTGGTCCACCATGGGGCTGTTGCACTTGCCACGAGTCGGGCTTGAATCATCGTATGGAGGATAAATGGATTAATAACTATAAGAAGACAATGAAGAAGAAGAAGGTTTATTTTTTATGACATAGCTTACGTCAGTGAAACAACAATAAAAAAAAATTAATTAATGTAAAATATCCATAAATAAATAAACTTAAGCTTAATTGATGTCAAATAATATACAAATAAGCTTTCGTTTAAAATGAATAAAATTATTAATGAATTAAGAAAAGAAAAAGAATTTACGTACATTTTAATAGTAATAAGATATTAAATACTTTTCTTTACAAAATTCATTAAAACTTTTATATTACGAATCATAAAAGAGTGGGCTGCTTTTTGTAATGATGTACAATTACATATTATATATACTATTTAATGATTGATTTCATGTATTCTGAACGTTTCTAAAGTTATTTCACTGAGAATAAATCGATTAAAATATTAAATTGCTACATTCGGATGATTTTTAAAAAAAATCTAATAAACCCAAATTCGTGTGAGTCTACTTACTAAGAAAAATAGCAAAGCAACAGGGATTCATGTCAAAAATAGTTAGATTTTTTGCGTAAATGCTGAAATGTATTCTAGGGTTTTTATCACAATTATTGTAAATAAATGAAATTTACTCAAGCAATGATTTTAACTCTCATATAAAAAAAAAAAAAAAGAATTTATTTAAAGAAGCCAGAAAATGTAAAGATAATGGCTTTTGACAAAGCAAAAACACTTATTAAATTTCATTATTTTAGTGCTCCGTACTTATATTATTCGTAATAAAAAATTTATAAATATATTTATTTAATCATTTCCATTACATTATAAGATAAGTTATTTTTATTTCTTTACGTTTATTAATTTTATTACGTATTTTAAATGAAAGCTTATTTTTAAAAAGTTCTATTTTCAGTTTTTAATTAATTAATTTATTATTATTATTATTATTGCTTTTTTTCGTCATAATTACAGTGGAATAGAGCTATTTAAATAAAAAAAAATCATTTTTCAACTTTCAATATAATGTTGTTTCGCTATCAACATTTTTTTATTTACAACATTAACATAAGTTTTTTAATTACTAAATTAACATTAAAATTTGTGTATTATTTATCTATATAAAAAGTATATGTATTTATTGTTAGATGGCTTGCATATAGATTTTATCTTTAAATGTTGTGATTAGATGCATCATATTTTGATCATGTCCGAGCGTTCATCATTTCATCTAAACCATCATTATTACATGTTTTTTTCCATGTATCATCTCCATATTCATTAGATTGCTTACGCGATTTTAGCTCTGTTAGTAATTTGGCGATTTTGGCTCTGTTACTCTCTGTTTTTCTGTTTGTTGTGCATTCTTGTCAAAAGTGAATGATAAACTATGAGGGATAAATGTGACCCTTTTTGAAGACATAATGCAATTATGGATCTTCTGGTAGTAATTTAAAAAATATTTATAAAAAAAAAACCCTTTTCTGTATCAAATGACGGAGGAATTTCAATCCAAGCACTTATAAAGTGATGAAGACTATTACGATGTTGAAATTCAATTCGCCACGAAAATGTTAATTTATTTTCCAAACGCACAATGATTTTTTTAAAACAATCTTATGAATGCCTTTACTTTGAACTATAAAATGCCGAGAAACATATACAGGTTAAGATAACTACATATTTCTAATAATTTTAAGAAAAATATATAAACTTGAAATATCGAGGCAGAAATACAAGATGGTCGACAAGTATCGAATTCTTATTTTATGTTTCCTCTTTTTAATAGACGAAAACTTATATATTTGCATTAATTTCTGTGAATAACTGTGCCTACATATCAATTTCTCTTTTGCTTTCCGATCTTCTTCATTGGCGCAACAGCCCCATGCCGGGCCAAGGCCGTCTGCCAACTGGCAGATTTCGAGACAGATCTTTTCTTTTAACAGAGACAGATCTTTTCTTAAGTGGTAGGGCTGTCAGCCCTACGCCGAACGCGCTTTACAGTCATAGTAGACCGGGATCTACGATTTAAAGTCGATTCGAACCACTACAAACAGCCATGGAAATGCTGGGACTCAAACCTGAAACCTGAGGCACCGAGTGCCAGAGCATTAGTCATTCGGCCGTCAGGCCGCACTTTCGGTCTAGCTTGTTTATAATGAAAAGATCTGATATTTACTGAGTTCTGAATTTTTACATCCAGACCGATTCCATCAAATCCTATTGATTGTATCATTGTCCAAGGGTCTTTCCCTCAGTATTCAGTAGAACGTAGAAATCATAATTGGCGCAAAATCATATCCTTGGAAAGAAAAAAAAGAATACAAGATTCATGGTTCCTTAAAATGAAAAATTTAGAATGTTTTTTTTTTTTTTTTTGCATGGAGATATTTGCTTTTCTCATTCAAAAACTTATATGCAAAATATGACCTTGATAAAAAAAAAATTAAAAAATTGGTTTTAGGCCTTTTATATGAAATTTCTGTGTTGCACCATTTTATCTTGATTTCGTCCGTGTATTTTAATTTCTTTTTAATTGACAATGTTTCACAGCACTACTATTAATAGATTTTATATGAATTTTCATACATTTTTTATTTGATTTTGCTTATTGAATTTTACCTGTTCTAGCAAGAGACATTTTGGCTTTTTAACTATTTCCTTTTACAAGAATTTAAAAGTACTGTCGTTTGGCGCAGCATGACCAATTCTAGCCCTTGAGCCATAAAATCCCAATCCAATCAATCCTGAGCTCGATAGTACTTCATGAAATAATTGAAAAATCCATTTCAAACGTTTGATGATTTTTCTGTGCTACAAATGCCATGGCGGAGTTTAATAGTAGGTTATAATAATAGTCATATCTGCTGAACAACATAAATTTAAATTAAAAAATCTATGATGTTATCAAATTTTTAAAATCTTTCATGATGATCGAAAATATTTTCAAAAATAAAATCCCTTTCATTCACTACTATTAATAAATCAATGATAACTATTGTAAAATTTTGGTATTTATTTATTGCTTGTCAAAAACACAGGTTACCAAAAATTAAGTAAAAATAAGAAGAAAAAAAAAAAGGCACTATATCGCCAAAAAGGCAATTTTTCATATAATTGCGCTACATACGTAGAAAGTAATGCTATATTAGAATACGATTAAGTTAGAGAAAACTACTGTTATCACCCTTCACTAAAACACGTGGCCGAAAATAAGCTTTTTAAAACATTTGCAGTTTTTCTTGTAGAACCTGCGCAGTGAAATTTTATGACAGCTGTATTTTAGATACGAATACTCGACATCAAAGGCACGAATTAGAATTTTTTTATTTGAAGAACTACTTGCCTTTGATGAAATAGAATCTGACCAGAATCCGACCCCCTGTAGCAAGAGGATTGAATGTGGGTCTTTCTGTAATTCATAGACTGTGCAATACATCTCTAAGAACAGAATCAGCTTGTAGAAGGTACAACCTTCATTTGAGTCAAATACTTTGAATATAGCACAATTCGTGTCCCAGTGATAACGTGTGGAATGGTATTTACGGAAGGGCTCAGATTTTGTTCATAATTTGTAAAGTACTATTTGATTTAATGTCTTTGCAAATTGTATTCAATTAGATGAACAGAAATATGAAAATCATAATTTTTTTCTGATTTCTCTCTAATTGTTCGTAACCAATAATTGTACAATTAGAGAATTTTGTGTGTGTGTGTGTGTGGGGGGGGAGTATATTGGTAGGTCTCGAGTTTTACTTATAAAGGCAATGAATAGCCCACTAACAAGTGGTGAAGGGAATGTTTTGCCTTCCGTAATATTTTTAGAGATAATAGCCTTGCATTTGTGTCTGAATGGGCGAGAAAATACAAAAAGCGTACCCAAGTCTGTGAGATGAGTGTAAATGCGAAGCATTTACACGTGCTCGCTATCACTATAGAGTCCTCTCGTTTCTGCAAGTAGTGATTTGAACGGACTTCCCTATCTGATTTTAACCTGAGCCATTCTTGTACGTACTGTTCCGCATTGTGCTATATTAAAAGTATTAGACCTAAAGGAAGGTTGAACCTTCTACAAGCTGATTTGGCTCTTAGAGATACATTGTACAGTCTATAAATTACAGAAGAACTCACATTCACCCTCTTGCTAATTATTTTTACATTACATTTTACAGTTTACATTTTTTTGCTGTGTATGTGCCTTTTTTTTCTTTAATTTTTTGGTAAACAATGTTTCTGACAAGCAATGATTAAATATCAAAATTTTACAACAGTTGTCATTCATTTATTAATAGCAATGAATGAAGGGGATTTTATTTTTGACAGTATTTTCTCATATCAAAATAGATATTAACAAATTTGATAACATCATTTTTTTTTTTTGTTTAAATTCAAGTGTTTTAGCTATGATTATTATTACAAGCTTGTATTAAACTCAATCATGGTGTTTGTCGTACTTTAAACATATGCAGTTAATTATTAAATATACTGAAATAAACTGTAATTCTTTCTTGATATTTAAATATGAAAACATATCAATGAACCTGGTTTTTAGTGAAAATACATTCTAATATGAGAAGGGAAAAGTTTATGGAAACATTAAACTCACGTTGAAGTGTGGCCCCACTTCCGCTAAGATAGCCACTTGAACAGAATATAATATTTCATGTTTTGGGACTGAAATCGGGTTTCTTCATTAAAGTGCAAGAAAAATTCTATTACAAACTCTGCAAATAATATTTTAAATAAAACATCAAGAGTGATATCAAATGCATTCGTTTTTTTTTACTCTCTTGCGCTTTTCTAGAACTTTTATTCTGCTATTCTATAGCTCTTATTTTCTCACGAATTGTAAGTTCACTCGTGGCTCAGTTGCAACGTGCGCCACTGGTGAGCATTAGGGTTGGAAGTTCAATTCGCTGTCGGCTTTGGTGTAGACGCTGTTTCAAAAACGAGGAAATTCGACGGCATTTGTCATGTTCTGCATCTTGCCTTGTTAGTCGGATTACCTGGTTGGAATTTTCGGGTTTTCCCCTATGCGATACACAAATGCGGGGTAGTTTCCTCTAAAAAACATCCCGGAAGGCACCGCCTTCTTTCTTCAGCGATACTGAGCCAAGTCAGACTTCTACCTACGGGAGCTCCATCACCGTATCCAAGCTGCTCCTTTCCTTTCATTTATGAGTAATTACTCACGGGATGTCCGTCCCTCGCTGCAGGACACTGAGGACTAGATACAGGCATTATTATTATTAAAGAAAAGTTTTTTGTAACCATCACCAAATACATTTATTATGTTGGAAATTTTTTCCCCCAGAATAAATGTATTTGATGATGGTTATCTGTTACATTACGTTTTACTTAAAACATATTAATATGTATCTGTAAGGTATCTATCTAAGTTACTACTCGTATCTAGTATATTATACCAATTTTTACAAATTTTCAAAAACTTAAACTACTTTTAAAAACAAATGCATATTATGAATAAGAATTAATTAAAAAATGCAATTCAAAAAAGAAAACAACACATGGTTGTCAAATAACATGCAAATTAAAAAAAAAAGCTCAATAGATGCCCCACTTGACATTGCTAAGATATATTGGACCATTTGCTATACTACCACGAATGTTATTACATGAGAGGTCATCATGAGGTTTTTATTTGATTAATTTCTGTGTGGGACTTCTTTTTATGCGGTCCCTATTTATGGCATTATTTTTTTTTCTAAATATGTTTCAAACAATATATTTAAAGCTATAAGAAGTTTCAAAATATTTATGCGTTTTCTTTTTTATACTGTCTCTGTCCCCCGCACAAAAAACAAGTTCGGCTGTATCTGTGCGGGGAATAGGGTTGTCAAATTTGTAGCCACGCATGTTTTTCCATTGTGGAGGAGGCTAGAATCTCCCAAATTCCATCCTTGAAGGTGTTGGTTTCCCAAATTGGATTGGCAATATATGAGTGGTTTTTTTGTTGCACCTTAAATACGCTGAATGGGCAACATATATATTATACTAGTAGTGAATTGCCTCAGTCGAAGAGACCATCATTCGAAAGAAAGATTAGCGTAAAGATAATATTCAATTATTATTAAATGATATTAATTATTATTATTATATGATATTATTATAATTATTATTATTATATTATTATTATTATGATATTAAATGTTATAACTCTTATAACATTTTAAGGTTGAAAATAGTCTAGGGATAATTTTTCCAGGCCAAGAGCTATACGGAAATGCTGTGTGTTTTTATTAGTAGTATCTCAATATATATATATCCGCTTTAAATAAGTCCAACTTTAAATATGTCCTGATAGCATCAAAACCTGGGTTAAATGGAGGGATGTCAAAAAGTTTGCGCAGAAGTGCCATACTAATATAAGCAAGCAATAATAGTATTGTCTGAAATGACCAAACGAAGTTCCATTTTTGAAACCTCCTGAAGAGAAAGCAGCAGAAAATTCTTTGGACAAAAACACCAAATTTAGAATCTGTGTCATTAATTGGGTTCAAATAGGGAAAAGAGACGATAAAAATAAATAAATTTCTTAAACATTAATTTATGCATGCCTTCATCTAATGAATTTTGTATTTATGTATTATTATATTAATTAGTGTTAAAATTATGCTACACCCGACTCGTGGCTCAATGGCAACGTGTGCTGCTGATGAGCATTAGGCGGAGGTGCCATCCGCTGCCAGCTTTGTTGTACACACTGTTTCAGAAAATGAGGAGACTCGATGGCGTTTGGGATGCTCAGCGTCTTGCCTTCGAGAGTCGACCTACCTGGTGGAAATTTTCCGGGTTTTCCCTCATAGGATATGCAAATGCGGGGTAGTTTCCCTAAAGTCCTTCAGGAAGGCACTACCTTCCCGCTTCGAACCAAGACAGACTTCTACCTACGAATACTGAATCACAACAGAAGCTGCCCCCCTTTCCTTTCCCTCCTTCCATATGGCCACACTTTCTTGGACTTGGTTTCGATGTAGCTGTCTTCAAGTGGGATAGAAAAATTATACTATACATCCCTTTCAATGTATATATGTGGGCCTGAATGGCCGAGTGTCTAGCGCACTGACACTCGGTGCCACAGGTTTCGGGTTCGAGTCCCGGCGGTGCTGTGGATGTTTGTAGTAGTTCGGAATCCACTTTAGCCGTAGGTCTCGGTCTCCTATGACTGTAAGAGCGTCACGGAGCAGAAAAGACTTCTACCTATGCTCCATCAGTAAAGAAGCTGCATCCTTCCATGAATACGACAACAATAATGTATATATGTATATAAACATATCAATGTTTAATATGTTTTTCTAATTAAAATTTTTTTTTTTTTTAAATTTGAATTTTGATTTGAATTTAATTTTGTTACTTCATGTGAAGAATTAATAATTTTCCTTTCATTTTTTTTTTAGATACATTCATTTGGTGTAAGTCGAAGATCGTAAGTGTAAGTCGAAATTCGTTTGAGACAGATTACGGACATATACCAAGGTACCACTGTACCGACTACTTCATTTAAAAATTAAAAATTTGAGAATCATTAAAATATCAAAATGAATGACTTTGATAAAGAAAAAAAATTTCTATACATAATATTTCCATAAAAACGATTAAAAAATTTTTTTTCGTTTAATACATACATAGCTCTTTATTTTTTGTCGTTTTCACTAAAGCTAATAATTACAGATATGTATGAAAATTCGTCCTTTCCTCGATGGGACCTGCAGAGAGGTTGGAAAGGCACCAGCGTGGGTGATCGCCAGATGGCGAGACCCTCCTACCTGCAGCGCTCGACCAATGGCAAGCGGCCGCGCTCGCCTACTTTTTTTCAGCCCGGAGCCACCTGAAGCATCCTTTTGAAAGTTTGTCGGCCGAACGCGCCGGACAGCCCTCGTCTTCCGGTTGGAGTCTCGCTCGTCTTTTATGTTTTCTTTCGAAAGGAGCCTCAAGTATCCGCTTCCCACTTGAGTGCAATGCAGGCTCTCCTTAGCGCCTTGGCGTTGGTTTTCGTGCTCAGCGTCGGAGCTGCGGGTGAGTGCAAACTTTACAGGGAACTGTTATTATAAAAAATTATTCTCTAAAATAATTCTAAAAATTTTCCTATTTAAATATAAAATTGTAATTTTTAACATACTGTAATTTAGTGTCTATTGCTTTCAGATCCATGTATTATACCGGTGTAATTTTTCTACCAAAAAAAAAAAAAAAAAAAAAAAAAAAAAAAAAAAAAAAAAGAGATCTCGTATAGTCCGCGATAATTCACGCCTATTCTTTGGCGTAGAACATGCCAATATCTTATATTTATTGCTTGAATCTTATCAAAATGGTTTTAAATTTTAACTAGAGTTCCTATGATAGGATTATGTATAAAAAATTAAGTGATGAATTTAAGATAGTGGAAACCAGAATGAAGATATGTATTTAAGAGCTTCGGAGAACTCAAAAGGGGTAATATTTGCAATCATATATGCCAGAGAGATAAAAATCTTGTACAGTATCACTGGTAGTTATTAATATGGCCATATGCAAAGCGTTTTTTCATACACCAGCGCACACCGATGTTAAGATACGTGGTGTATTTTGTTCAATTTTATCTAGTTCGGATCTTTTCATCGTTTTGTTTCTTTTCTTATATTTAGAATTTGCTTATTTTTTTTTTCACACAAAATTTTATCAATTTCTTTTTATCAAAAAACATTTTCAGCAAGCAGGGTTTTTATTAAATTGATTTTTTATGAAACTTCCAGGAAAAATACGCATATAATTATACGCAGTATAATTCTAGGGCATTTATATAATGAACACAATGGACAATTCTTGGACATTTATGTAAATTTAGAAAACTCTTTTTTTTTTCTTCTGATTTTATTAAGTTTTCCTTCTAACATAATATATTCCTCAATAATAATAAATATTTTGCTATAAAATATATTTTCGTATATTTTATGTATATTTCAAGATAAGCAGAAATACATATATATTATTGTTATGGAAATCGTGGTTTGCTAATTATTTCCAAAACATAAATTGAGAAAATCAACGAAATTTTGTTGTTCTCGAAATAAAAAAAAAAAAAAAAAACGATTATTAATTGATTTATATTTGCACTTATGGAAATTCTAGGTTGAAATATCACTTTCGAATGCTTGTTTTTTCATGTTTTTTTTTTAAAAAAATATATTTTAAAAAATTTTATATTTTCATGTTTTTAAATGCTTTTAAAAAATTTATTTCTTGCTTGTCTAATTTATATTTTCAATGTAAATGACCTGTTAGTTGAGTTTCACATAGAATAAGACGCGCTATATTAATTTTTATAAATATCATATCATAAGTAACTATATTAATTCTATGGCAATAAAATGCAGAAGGAAAAGCATTGTATAAAACACGTATAAAATCAATATATATTACCGACATACGTATTATTCTTCGGAGTAAAAGGGCAGATTAATGAAAAAGTATTTACTGACAGATTACAATTCAATTTTCGAAATTGCTTGTCCGTGAATTGAAGAAGGAAATCGAAAAAAATTATTTTTATAACTCTCTTTAAGAATATTTCAAATTATATTCTAAGACTAACTATAGTATTTTTGTACTAACTATTTAGTATCAGTTTGGAAATGTACAATATTAAACTAATATGGACACTATTATTACCAGTTTGAACAATATTATTACTAAATTGAACAATATCTTAATTTGGACAATATTACTACTAAATTGAACAATATCTTAATTTGGACAATATTACTACTAAATTGAATTATATTATTACTAATTTGGATAATATTACTATTGATTTAAACAATATCTTAATTTAGACAATATTACTACTAAATTGAATTATATTATTACTAATTTGGATAATATTATTACTGATTTGAACAATATATTAATTTGGACAATATTATTACTAATTATAACAATATATTTATTTGGACATTATCCTTATTAATTTGGATAATATTAATATTCATTTATAAAACTTTTTTTTTTTTTATAATTATGTTTAAAAACAACCACAAAAAAGTACTTATTTTGCTAATAATAATTATTTAAAAATATATGTTTAGTATTGTACAAGTGTCGCTGGAAATATCGCTCGGAGCATGGTTTATTCTATAAATAAGTTTTTGTAATAATTATTTTTTTCTCCACAGTGGATAGGAATCTAGTAGTATAGAATTCCTGTAGAATTAGTTATTTCTATGTATTTTCAAGCCTTTTAAAATTTTTTTTTGTCAAAAAAAAAAAAAAAAATGTGAATTATACTGAAAGCTAATATTTGATAATAGGTTTTTTTTTTCAATAATCAATTCATTTTTATTGTGCTTTATTTTTTCAATATCTGTCATTGTGTTTTTATAATTGTACTCTGGTGAATAGCTTTTATTTTTCAATATAATTTTTAATAGGATTCATACATAATTTTAACCAATTATCGTTGTTCTCAGATGAATATTACATGAAAATGTAATATTCATATATATTCATTCATGTATTCATATATATTCATCAATATTCATTATAATATTCATCATTCATCAACATTAATATTCATTCATTAAAAGAATTAAATAATTAAGTAATTTATATATAAATAAATTAATAAATATATTTATATGATTTCGCATAGCTTTAAAGGTATGATATGTGTGTGTTTTACACATTGCAGCTTTTAAATTACCAGGTATAATCATGATTTTTGTCAGTGTATGCCAAATGGAATACGATTCTATTCAATGTTAAATATTGTCATTCTCCCATATTCCTCAACAGAAAAACCATCTGGCGTACAAATTTATTTACCCCATTCCAGGCGTATACAGGAAAATTTTTGATGACTTTAACCAGATTGTAATACTAATTAATATGATTCCTGCTACTCTGTTTTTTCTCCCTTAATATTTTTCTCTACTTTTCTACCGAAATGCTAGGTGTTTCCTACCTATATTTACGGTTCACAATCATTTCATCTACTCGAAATCTTTAGATAGGACACCGTTTGTCTGATGTCGAAATCTTAGTTCTAAAGCCCATTATGCTGCTTCAAAGTGTCGATGGCTATTTTAAAAAGCGAGGGTGTTTAATTGCGATTGCATTAGTAACCACGTATCACTTCGACTCAAGGCCCTCAAATATGTATTATTGTGATTTCTCCATAAAGTACCTAAATACAGCAAAGTTTTGCCTGAAACTCTTTTTTAACATTTTCGCTGCCGGTCATCTAAAGATGTGTCGATACTTACTGTCCCGCCGTAGAAGTGTTTTTTCTTTCAAAAAAGCGACTTACTTTTTATAATGAATGGGAAAGAAAAGTAGTAATGAAACATGATTATGTGTATCAGGAGTGATTACTAAGCAATATTTAGGCCTTTCCAGATAAAATATTCTGACTACGCACGCGCCTGCAGATGATAGGCACTAGAGGTAAAATTATTTGTGAAAATGGAACAAAATAATGAAAATAAGTGACAAAATTCATTATTTTTGTACGATACCTTTATCATTAGCAAATATTTAATATAAGTGAATTATTATAAGTTGGTTACAATGGTACACAGTCTGAAATATGAACATCTTGGGGAGGAATGAATTTGCCATCGCTATCATAACTAGCATCACTCCGGTACTCATTCGAAAGCTCAGCCAATTTATTTGCAATTTCATCATTTTTAGAGGCTAATTAAATTGCATTTTGCTTTTGGGGGGCGGGAAGGTCATACAGAACTATCGTCTCTACAACTCATTAAACAAGAATTTTTTTTTTTTAATATCTAATAAAGTTAGGAATTTGAAATTACATGCTTTTATAACAAGTTTCTGAGTGTTACTCCACGCCACTACTAGCAGACACTCCTAACATACTCTGCCGATTGAAGGAGCGAAATGACGAGGACCAGCTCTTCCCGCACGAACGCATGACTGGCTCTTTGGCATTATTGCCACATCCCGTGCTGGCGCGAGATCGGCAGCAAAAAGACTGTTCGTGACATGCATGCAAGATTTTCTAATGTGTAAAATTTAAAAGGTGTTGAAAACAACACAGCGGATACAGAAAATATCAAGAATCATTTAAAATCGTAGAATTGTTAATAAATTTAAATTGTCCCGAAATGTTTTTCAGAAACAGTGAAGATTCTTTTTCATGTAAAATATGTTTTCAGAAATAATGAAGGTTGTTTTTAAAAAAATTGTAATACTAGTAGAATAACCAATAAGTAAATTATATGTTAAATTATAAGTTCGACTTTCACAATAAAAAACATATTTTACGTTCTAAATAAAAAATAAAAGGAGAAATTCTTTAATGCTATTTATTTCCATTCTCAATGTACAATAATAAAACAATTAAACAAAAATTTTAATTTATTTTTATTTGTTTAAATTCAGTTTCATGTTATTTTACTAGCAGGAATGTGCCTTTCTCCGCAGCATTGATTAAAGTGACAGTGAATCGAATAAACAAATATTATAAATGACATCCACAAACATCTCCTCAGCTTTGTCAAACTATTGGCATAAATTGAAATAGACTTAAGTTTCTCGAATTTCATCCCAGGAAGATGTAATCAAATGAGAAATTTTGATGATTAATTTAATGGAAAATTTTTTCAGTTTTTATGACGAAATGTTGTTAATTGATAGGAAACATGAATACATTTAAAAATATAAAAATGTTGCATATTTTGTAATTGAAATCTAATTCTGTAGTTTTTAGGAGAAGCCATTAACTTATTCAAATTGCGTTAAAAAGAAAATGATTTCTTATTATTGTAAATCGTAATGAATTCTTTCGTTAGAAATTAATGTTCGATTTAATTAGTTTGTAAAGTAATTCTGAATATTTTTTATTTTTATTTTCTTGCCAATAATTGAAAAAAGTATCAAAAAATTCTTTCGCAAAAATTAAAAATTATTGAAATATTCTTGTTGTTTTCATACTTTTGCAATTTGATTGTTTTGCGTACAGAACATATGACTGTCTTCAACAGAATTTGCAGTAATGATGTAGCCAATTGAAAGCAATTTTAAAATAATACTTTTGTTAAGAGTAACTTAATTTTAGTTATTATTAGTATTATTATTTTGAAATAATCTTCAAACCCACTCAACTTGTTCAATAAGTTTACTTGATAAGTTTGTATTTCTAATTTTTTGGTAAATGCTTTATCATGTAATTTAAATTGTATTGTGTATTATACTAGTGTTATCCGATGACAATTGTTATACAAATGTTAGGGGCTAATTATATTATTTCGAAGGTAAAATTCCAATCGATTAATTTCTAATAGAATTGCTATGGTTATGGAATAAGTTTTCTTTTAAATATTAATATTTTAATAGAATTTATTAATATTTAAATAGGATGTATTAATATTGTAATAGAATCTATAAATATTGTAAGAGCTTATTAATACTTTTAATTGAATCTATTATTATTGAAATAGAACTATTAATAGTGTAATAGCATTCTATAAATCTAAAAATATATTCTTCTATAGATCTAAAATTCTATTACATTAATAATGTAATAGAATTTTAGAATTTTAATATTGTAATATAATCCATTAATAATGTAATAGAATTTTAGAATTTTAATATTGTAATATAATCCATTAATAATGTAATAGAATTTTAGAATTTTAATATTGTGATAAAATTTATTAATATTGCAAAAAAATTCATTAATAATTTAATAGAATCTATCAATATTGCAAAAATAATTTATGTATATTTAAATGGGATCTATTAATACTGTAATAAAATTAATTAATATTGTAATAGAGTCTATCAATATTGCAATAGAATTTATTAATATTGTAATAGAATCTATTAATATTATAATAGAATTAAAATATTACTGAATGGATAAATAAAATAAGAATGAATTACAAATAATGTGCTAGAGTAACTAATTTAAATCTAAAAGATTTAATTTAATATACAGTATTGAAAAACATTACTAAATTAGGCCAACACATTTGAATATGTATAACAACACATAGAATCCAGACGATAAGAAGAAAAAATGGTGGTTATTATTAAAGATATTTTTTAACATTAAATACATATTTAATACTTATTATGTGTATTTAAAGAGTATTCGTATGTATTCAATATATATTATTTACATTTAAAATACGTATTCTTTTTAATGTAGTTAATATTAAACACGTAGTTAAAATACCTTTATTTATTCTCACTAAAAAGTGGAATTTTTATATCTAATGACAGATCTATTTTTAAGAATTCTACTTTAGAGCCATCTACTCACTTTATAATCATAACCGTATCTTTTTTGTAAGTCTTTTGTTAAAAAAATATTCTAATTTGAATGACAGCGATATTATTTATTACTGAAATAGATGACTGAAAAGAATGTCACTTTATCTATTATTGAAATAGAGGTGCAAAATAGGAGACACCCTTTAAATAACACTCTCTAGTGGAGAGCCAAATGTCTGGATCCAGGCATCTTATGACACTAACTTTTAATTTCCGCCCTTTGAAAGTTTTCGAAAATGTTTGGAATATCAGTTTTTCTCCATCGTGAATGTTGGCGGCATTTACACATTTGAATAAGAAAAACAAAAGATTCGTTTTACAAGCTGTGTACAGTTATTTACTGCCTACAATCAGCGATTTTATGCGTTAAAGATACTTTTAATATTACTCGGTACGGATTATACGCAGTTGAATACAATCTGAAGTATTTTTTAAAAAGTTATTAAAAATGCATCGGCGAAAATCGTTTTTTCTCTGAAAATGGAAGATGAATCTTTCGAACTAGACTGTGATGCTAATTGAAATTTTCATCCTCTTTCAACAAATACGAAGTTAACCAATAATTTGATACAAAGAACATTTTTGATATATTGTTTCACTTAGAAAATTAAAATTTATAGATTGCACCAGGGAGAAAGTTTTTTTTTTTTATAGATTATTCAAAGAAAAAAAGTTAATTAAAGTTTTCCAATCGTATTTTTTTTTTTTTAAATTGATTTTTAGATTCTGAAAGAAAGCCTTTTTTTATTTTAACTTTATTTACTAGGAGCTTCAAAAGACTATATACACAATAAGTCTTTCTATTTTGTGTTACTATAGCACTTTAAAACACACATCTTCTATACAATTTTATAATCTATAGCGTTGTTTGGATTTTCAATGTTGTTGTGGAATAAAAGATTATAAAAGGCTATATTAATTTCTCATTTATAAATGCTGATAATAAAATTGACAATTTTGATTGATTATATATATAACTATACACTAAAGTTTCCGATAGTTCTCTTTTTAAATTGACTCCTAGAATCTGAAATAGAGTCTGTGTGTTGTGACTAATCTTCACTGACCTGCAGTAGGGGACAGGCAACCTATAAGTATTGGATGGAGGAAAGGGGTGGGGCAGTTTCTGTCGTGATGGAGCACTCGGAGATAGAAGAATGACTTGGCTCAGTGACGCCGTTACAGCCACATGTGACCGGAACCTACGGCTTAAAGTGGATTCCGAACCATTGCAAACGTCCATGGCACCACCGGTACTCGAACCCGAAACCTGTGGCACCGAGCGCCGGAGCGCTAGTGACTCAGCCATTCAGGTCCGAAATTCAGCCTTATATATGTATACAATATATATATATATATATATATATATATATATATATATCTATCGGTTCCCCAGTAAACATGAAAAAATACCCCCCAAAACAGGAAAAAGGAAGTAATAGGCGTAAAACCTAGTAATTGACGTAATTGGATTATTTTCATTCAGAAACACATAACTTTCTCGTCTTATGCGCATGTTAAAAAAATATCGAAATAATTTTGATGTTGTCCCTAATGTGACATTATATCCGTTTTCATTTGCACGTGTCTTAAATACTATGCAGCTCCATGGCACTATCTTAAAGCGTTGAAATTTTTGAAGATCAAGTTTGAAAATTCAAATTGACTGATTTGGAATTTTTATCATAATTATATGTGACTGAAAATTTCTAGATTGTTATTTGTTTTTAAATTAGGCTGCTACTTTAAAAAAAAAAAAAAATGGAATAATTAATAAAATCAAAAATTAGATCTTTTAAATCGTTTGGTTAATTTGCTAGCTATGTTAAGAACTTTAAAAAACTAACAAAAAAAAAAAAAAAAGAACATTTTGTTGCTGACTTTTAATTTTTGTAGACTTTTATGAACTTTTATATGGGGAAATTTAATAATAACTTATTAGAAGAGATAGGTGGTGGGTTACTTTTAAATGAAAAATTTAATAAAGTTGTACGGGGGAGGAATAAAAGTTGGACACATGGACAAACTATATTAAATAAAATACTGTTATAAAATATTGTCAAATTAGAGCGAAAATTTAATTAAATAAATTAAACAAATTAAGTTAGTCAAATTAAATTGCCTCTTTTTCATGCATTTAAATCCCTGTTTTATCTCCTCAATAATTTAAAAATCCTTTCCAACTTTGTTGCTTATTTTTAGGATAAAAGAAACTTTAAAATTATTACAGTAAAGCTTTTTATCTATTAAGACTTCTAAATTAGCTAATGCAAATTCATGTATATAAATTAATACAGCAAATTAATTAAGATAGTTGATTTTTATTTCAGTTGTTTTTTTTAATGGGTGATTACTTTTAATAAATTTTAAAAACCCTTATTTTCAGCTAATTAGGCAATGGGAAAAAATCGATTTCAAATAAATGCATCATTCCGAAATGGAATAATATTACCTAATTAATTAGTAAAATGAAATAAATTTTAGGAGTTGTAATTACTCATTAAAAATGACAAAAACTTGTGTTTTTTTAAATATTTTGCAGCATATTTTTTTTTTTTCTTCTGTTCAGAATTACATCTTTGCGCAAATAATTTTCTTCTTGTATATCAGGAATTTTTAATCCACGGAAGACCAATGCTATTTGAATGACTCTGCTAATATCATATGTTTATTTTTAAAACTTAAATGGTAGTCCCTTTAAAAATTTTCAGATTTTCATTAAAGGTGGAGCTTGTTCCATAGATTTAGATTAATAAAAATTAAACAATTAAATATAGAAAAATAATTGTTAAAAAGCTTTCTACGTTATTGCAGATTAGAAGATCGCATAGACCTTTTGTCAATGATATGCTATCCTGGAGACAGAATCCTTGTCGTATAATTTTTTTTTATCTTTACGATTCCATTTTAAAATTGAGCAAGCGTTGTTTGGATAGAACGTGTTTGTGAAAAACATTTGAATCACAAATATATATATATAAATCTTTAAGCAAAAAAGATTCTTTTCATCCATTTCGGAGTAGGTGACAGCAAAAAGTCAAATCAATATGTTAAATTGAAGCTCTATTATGCATCAAATACTTTTATTTTTATTATAATCCTATATATATATATATATATATATATATATATATGTATATATATATATATATATGCTGCTTAGTGACCATATTATGGACAGTCACGATTTAGCCCCAGGACACGATTTCCCTATTAATAAGCTGCACAGCTGAATTGTTATTTTTAGTCCTATAGCTTATATAGTCCTATTACTCTAAAAAATACATTTATTTTTACATCATCCATGTTATCGGTGTACAACGCTAGACGAGTTTTTAACTTGGCTCCAGTCATCTAGTAAGCGGGAATAAGATGGTTTATATTATCCACCCATTCATTAATAAAAGCTATCCTCAGCATGTTATGAATAATTTCTTTTGGGTTTTACTTATTTTCCGGACAGCTTGTTGTACATCACGTTTTTGAATGTTTTATACCGATATTAATATTTGGGAATATATTGATACAGTTCCAACCATTTTACTTTGTTGATATTTATGTTTGACAAATGTTTTACAATTTCATACTTCCGATTTTAATGTTGTTCAATTTTTACACTTTGGATGTTTAACAATTTTTTTTTTTGAGAAGGCTGAATATGAAACACTTTTTAAAGTTTATGTATGAAATGCTTATTATGGTTTTGTGAAAATTTAATTCAGTTGTTATAAGAACATGAAAATGAGCAATGACTTTGCTGTACAAGTTATTAAGTTATTTTTCTTTATCTTTTGATTTCTCTATTGATATGTTGCGGCTTTCATATATATATATATATATAGTATAATTATCTATATAATTTTCACTTCACTTTGAATCATAAAATACGGTTGCTTTCTACTTCTTCCTCTTATGTTTCTTTCTTTTTTTTTTTTTTTGCGAGGACTAACTACGAGGCGAACGAAAATTTTTATTTAACAAATACTATTACGGGTTTGTTAAACAAACAGTTTGTTTTTCTTTGAAGCACATAAAAAATGCATATATAGCGTATATATGTATGTTAGATAATTTTCGAGATTATTATATATAATAATGTGGATGTGGATGTGGAGGTTCAGTTTGTGGCCAAATTAAAGCAAACATATGATGCTCACGGCTTCATAAATCTGTACATTCCTATTTTAAATGCAGGCATTTTACATATATCACTTCTGGAAGTATTCCTGTTATATAAGATGGTCTTATAATCTTCACAAAACCCATGCAAAAATACCTAAACAAACATATGCAATGATTTACTAAACTTTATTTTATAAAACCTTACATTCACTATGTGTGATGAAATTAAAAGCGAGTTTTTATTTCATGTAGTCCTTTAAAATATTATTTTTTGATTCTACGAGTAATTTAATTTGACCCCATAATTGCTTTTTGACGTAAGTATTTTTAGGATATAGCCAACAATAAAATTTTATTTGGGTCTTATGCCTATAAATTGAATTATGTTTAACTCCATTAAAGAGATGAAAAAAATTTTTTTATATGACTTTGCGATGAATCTGTTGTATTATTTCTTAATTGAGTATAAATATATCCCTGATAAGCTTTCATTTCCATTATATATGCCTTTATTTTTTTAGAATATATTATGTTGAACAATCTAACACTTTCTTATTATATTAAGTAAATTTTGCGCGCTAATTTTTGTAGTTATTTGTGCTATCTTTTTCCAAGCATCTCTTTCGAAATCTTATCACCGTTCTTGAGTTTTGATATGTAAGTGAATAATTGAATTACTTACATATATAACAGGGGAAAATGAGAGTTAGATATCAATTCAAAATATTTCTTGTCATATTGCGAATAAAAATAAAAAATTTAATAGCTGAAGAAAAAAAAAAAAAACAGATTGGAAGACATATGTAAGATTTGTGTGGGGGTTAATGGATAGATGAATAAAAAAAACTGAAAAACTGGTGAAATGACAAGCTAAAATAAAGGGCTGAAGGATTAGAAAGTGGTACGATAAAATACCAATGTTTTGTACAATAAATGAATACGCGCATATAATAAAATACCCAATATATGGTACAATGAGTGAATACGCAATGGTATTATAAATTACACAAATGTGGTGTAATAAAAATTCGTGGCCCAGTGATAACATGCGCAGTTAGTGTGCAGGAGTGTTCAAATTCGAATTTAAATTGGCGGCGTCTGTTGCAGTCACTAAGTTCTGAAACGAATAGACTCGATGGCAACTGTGACAACGTATGTAAAACGACTGCTATCGATATTCAGGATGCATTGTAGAAAGTTCCATTGTTTTCTTCTGTATGGCATGTAAAGGCGGAACAGTTTTCAAAATTTTTTAAACCACATTGCCTGTCAAGAAGCCACGGTATACATCAGTGGTACAAAGATTCACCAAAGTTCAACAAAAAAGGAAGACATTCATGCAGGAAGGGCCAAGTTGCAATTATTACTTCAAAACCGAGTAGACTCGATGGAGATTTTAACAAAGCGTGTAAAGCGTTTTCGCGTCGATAATCTATTTGCCTGATGAAGTTTTCCGAATTTTCACATGCACACATGATACGAAAATGCGACGCAATTACCCTTAAAAGTTCTCTGAAAAGGTAATGTAGAGCCTGCAGGGTAGGGTCTTCATGGAATAGATACGTGGAACAGGGGTGTATAAATAATGTGTTCTTACAACGATCTAATCGATAGCTTGCTGTACTTAAAACTAAGAGAGCTCGATTAGTTATATACTATACAAGATTGGCGAAAGAAAATTTTCAAAGTTGACATTGAATATGTTTGATAATTCATTAATGGGAATCGAAAAAATGACAGAATGACTATAAAAATTTATATTTAACATATCTTATTATGTCACTTTATTGATATAAATAAGCCGTTTTTCACCAATCTTGCATTGAAGATATTAAGGTAGCTTCTTTTGCCAAAGAATTTATCATTTTAGTAATTTTTTTTTTTTATTTTTACTACATTTATCATATGATAACGTATTAGAAGTAGTCTACCTATAATGATTAAAACAATTAGCAATTTTTTAATTGAAATGAAATCATAATTCTCCTTAATAAAAGAATTTTTAACTATAATAATTCATAAAGAGGTCTGTGAAAATACTCTCTCTTATCAGACTGATATCTCATATCATCTCATATTACTTTACAAACATTTTGGTTTTAATATTATGATTTATAGTTACTAATTATTGCTTTTTCAGATAAAAATTTCTAGGTATTCAATCTTTAGTTTTAAAATCTAAGCTACATTTTTTATATGCATTAGAAATCTCCCCCCTCCAAAAAAAAAACTTAATTTTTTTATTATTTTAAAATTAAATTTGTATTAAGCTTATAACTACTTTTTAGCATTTTAAACCTCATAAAAATATGCTACAATAAGTAAAAATCAAATAGGAATAAATAAATAAGTAAACTAAAAAAAATTAGAACAAAAATAAAATACTTAAATCTAAACAATACAGCCAAATAATAGTATAGCTACAGGAATTTATTGCACGCAGCCTTGCAATATCATTGTAAATAGCAATAAAAGTATGATCTATATTAGTACTTCACTAACCTGCTCATATTTTTATTGTGTGGCACAAAAATGTTTTGTGCTATGTCATCCATTCTTTTTCTATTCAGAGTGAAATAATGCTGTGACTAATTGCACGGTATATGTGAGAGATGTGCTCTATGAAACTGCTATTGTACTAGTGTACTGGGAAATCACTCTCGGAGAAGAGTTTATTCAGCATATAAGCAGAGCATAAGAAAAGAATTCATCAAGAATGAAGTCTTCTTCTGGACGCGAAGCAATCTCTTTAACAGATGGTTTATCCTTTCTGTTTCGCTAAAAATACCAGCATTATGTTTATCAATACAGCTACACAGAGAAATCCGTTAGTATTTTTGGAAGCACTGTTTCATATATATTCAACGGATTTCTTTCCCCAGTCATTTAAGAAATCTCTCATAAAGCACACAGGACTAAAATAATTAAATAATCACTTTCAATTTTTTGTTCATCCTCTGAAACCTTTTGATTTTTATTATTTTATTGTCTGCCTCTCCCAACTCGTCACCCAATAATGCATTTGTTGCTAATGCGCAACCGTTGCCAGGTTTCAATTCACTGGGGGGCATACGTTGCAGTCATTAGTTTCATAAACAAAGACACTCGATGGCAAATGGGACAACAGGTTTTATGCAAGCTGTCTCGCAATCAATAATCAAGTTGATTTACGGGAGTTTCCCTGGTTTTCTCGTTTACAGCATACAAATGTGGAGAAGTTACCACGTCAGATTCAACCAGAAGACCTTTCTTGGCCGGTGGGTTGTTGGCGGAACTCATAAATAAAAACCCCAGGCCCACCGATATTAAATAAAATGCCTACTTTGAAAAAAAAATACTTTACTAAAAATACTTTTTTTAGGAATTAAATAAGTAAAGGGGCCTGATAGCCGAGTGACCAGCATTCTGGCGCTCGGTGTCACAGCCCCAACGGTGCCTTTCATGTTTCTGGTGGTTCGGAATTCACTTTAAACCGTAGTTTACTGTCTAATATGACTGTTGGGTGTAATAACCGTATTCCATAAAAAGAAAACATCTCCTGTTTTGAAATCTGCCAGTAGGCCAGTTATGTCGAAGTTTCAGCTATTTAGCATAATAGTGGTTGCATTCTTTTCTGTCATGTGTGAACAGGTTGTTGTCCTGGTATAAATACTATGACATCGACAAAGATGTGAAATTCGCAAAAGTAAGATTTAAGGTTATTAATTAAAACAATTATTTAAGTTATTATTTAATTTTCTGAATCCGTACATCACGTGGGTCCAATTACCAGAGTAGTAAAATTTTATATGATGTTTTGTGTACTGGTTGTTGACACTTGCAATTGCCGATATCAAATCACATTTTTCTATCTCATTTCGAATTGTCCGTGTAGGTGTAGTCCAGATAATGTACAACTTTTGAAATTTTAGAGTTTCGGTTGGCAATCATTTGTACACGGGACATGTGTACAATGGCTACTAAAAGTGTTCGTGCACTTTAAAAATCTGTAGGAAAAGCTTGTAGTCTGGACCTGAATTCGTATATAAAGTTTGATATCTTTTCATATCATCTTCATGTGATTCTGAATAAAATAAAAAATTCTTCTTTTTTTTTAAGATATAGACACATTTTCCTTAAAAAATGGATGGAGGCAGAAAAAGAATACGCCATAAAATGACCGTGCACCGAAGCATTTTCGAATAAAATTATGGTCTGAAGCTTTTTTTTTGCATTTCGGGGATACATAAAAAAATCATTTAACTTTAATCTTTATTTGCTTGCATCGTTAAATTCTATTTATTATTTAAAAATGGCTCTTAGTCGTAAGGAAAAAAAAAACGGGCATCATTCTAAAATTGATAATTTTTTATCACAGTAGCTGAAAATCAATTGGGAACATTATAAAATTAATAAATGTATCTCATTCTAAGGGGAAATATATGATAAAATGCTACAAAAACTGATAGAAAACAAGGTAAGAACTATTCGACTAGCAAAATTAACTCAAGTGGTCAGAGAATTTTAGTTAGAAAATTTGTGAAAAATCTACGTTTGAGTACTGTAAAAAATTTATACAAAATTACTGCAACATTTTCTTCAATTCACCTGAAAGCGTTCGACGAATATTGATTTCAGCTGAATTATACGGGTGTTGTGCATATGAAAGTTTTTTTATAAGTGCAAAAATCGAAATGTCCGCGAAATTAATGATAAATAAGTCTGTAACGTATTGGAACCACGTTTTATTTGCAGATGAAAGCAAATTAAACATTTTTAGTTCCAGTGGGCGTTTATATTTTATGTAGAAGGTTTGCTGGCTTGGTTTGTCGCTCTACGGGCAACTTGTGCACACGAGGGCTAAACAGATTGGGACCTACAGTTTAAAGTGGATTCCGAATCACTACAAACATCCATGGCACTGCCGGGACTCGAACCCTATTCTGTTTCTATATAGACATTACAACTGGTTATAATTCAGATTTTTGTAATAACTTGATACATTTATATGATGACACATACATTTAAATGACTGACTGACACATTTATTGAAATCTGAAAAATAATTCGATCCGTTCAACAATATTATTTATTTAATGTCCTCAAAATATCGTCTAAGAATCCATTATATCTGGAAATATTAATTTATCCCTCATTTAACAATGTCTATCAAGCCCCACTGACCAAATAAATGATAAATATGCCCCCATATCGCAAATATAAACGTGCAAATTATTTCATTTTTTTTTTTTTTATTCTGATTCGATATATTTTTATGCCCAAAATATATCCTATGCTGAAGTTTCGTAATGTAAAATAAAATATAACTGGATATTTAAACTACCCCCTCTTGTACAGGTATCGTCTATATCAACGATGGAAAACTTTCCTTTCAGAATGATTGCGACTGATGAATGATTGTAACCTATTTTAATAAATTAGCGCCAACCCGATATGTGAATGCCGTTAAATGGAGTCTATTCAACTTTCGGCTCTTCTATGAAATCACGTTCTTTTACACGGAAGTTCCGATTGTGCACGATAAAGCTCAATTATGGTACATTACTTCTCTTTGCAAGTTGTAATTTTAGCATACGTGACGCTTGGATGAGGTTTGTTTGAAACAAGTTCTAGTTGGCTTGCGTCATTTACAACTTTGATCCTGGTAAATCGATTGGAGTTTTAACGAGATAGATTATTGTGTCGGTCAGGTATCAAATACTGCAGTATTCTATTTCACAGACTGGACAATGACTGGATTCGTACAGGCTTCGGTCTGTTAACTTGACCGCAGATTTGCATTAAAATAATTAAAAATGTCTAATTAAATCTTTTTTACTTTTCATTCCGTTATATATAACAAAATAATTAACATAATTTAAAGAAGGAAAAATCATTTGATCATAATGGGATTAATCTTCAATGTCTGGCAGCACAGGACGACATCCCATGAATAATCCACTCAGGGATGGAGGGAAAGGGAGCAGCTTCTGGTGTGATGGAGCAATAGTAGGTAGAAGTCTGACCTGGCTCCAAGTCGCTGAAGAAGGAGGGAAGTACCTTCCGGGAAGACTTTTAGGGGGAACTGCCGCCGTATTTTCTTATCGCATGGGAGAAAACCCAGAAAACTCCCACCATGTAGTCTGACTAACGAGGCAAGATGCTGAACAACACAAAAGCCATTGAGCCTCGTTGTGTTTTGAAACAGTGTTGACAATAATGCCGTCAGCAGATTGAATTTCAGCGCTAAGGCTCTCCAGCGGTGCAAGTTCCCACTGAGCCTCGAATCGGGCAAAAATTTGATCCTAAGAAAAGTGCAAAACTAATGAGCCAAATGATTTTTTATTTGTCTTTTTGATATTCATACCACAACAATGCTTGTTCAAAATGTGGTGATTTAAATAGGCTTTAGAAGCAGCCATGCGAACTTTTTAAGCTGGAATTTTCGTAGTATGCAACCTGTTTTTGCAATAAGTATCGTAGAAATAATAATAATAATAAAAATTACACATTTAAGCTGTGACGTAACTGTACCATCTGAGGGGAGTGGGAAAATTTTAGCAATTTTTTTTTTTTTGGCCAATGTAAATTATCATCATTGTTTTTCCTTTTTAATAAAGTACTACAGAAAAGTGCCTTTAGGTTTGCAGTGTCTATTTTCGACACAAACAGTTTCACTTTATCATTTAGTACTTTAAAATGACCCTTATCAGTAATGTAGGACGAAGATGTAATTTTTTTCGAAGCCAATTTTTGTCATTGGTTTTGATTACGTGTATAGCTAGTACAGGGGACTGCAATACTATCAGTTTCAGTTTCGGCTAATTTCTTCATTTCAGCCGCACTGTTCCTTTGTTTCTTCGTAACTCTTAAAGTATTAACTTACTTTTAGGTAAATTCTTACATTTTTCTTCAAACTTCATCTTTCGTTTTCCGACATGTTATTATCTAATTTCCACAATTCACTAATTAACTTTTATGACTGATCGTGGATCCGATGGAGCAAAAAGTAAGATAACAGTGACGCATGGAGAATTCATTCGTGAAACAAGGGACTTTCCAACTTTCTGGCAGTCTCTGAATACCTATTTAAGAATCAGAGGAATTTCATTAACAAACGAATTTAAAAATGTCTCAATGGCACATGAGGGACAGCGTGATTTCCCACTTTTTGTAAGTACCTATTAAAGAACCAGAAATAGGGAAATCCCCAGCATCGGAATCATCCGGGCGTAACTGTTTCTATTACTACATTACTTCCAAATGCGATATATTTTTTCATACAAGTGAATACGTTCGAAATATTGATACACATTTTTTAACTTAGGTAATTTAAATTTATTAAATGCAGAATTGATAACTTTTACTTTGTTTTTTAACAATAAATGTCAAGCCTTTCCTGTACTTTAACCTCTCTGTTCTGGCTTAGCCCAAGGCCACCCTATTGTTACGCCAAGCAGCCTTCATACAGAATAGCACTCTATTGATAGATGATACAGTTATCCAGTGCACAATAAAATAGAAAACACTGAGTAAAATATTTTTCTAATAATTATATATTAATATTTTTATATATATGTCATTTATATATTTTATTTCTTCTTTGATTTGATCCTTCATCAAAATCTGAAATTTTTTAAAATGAGTTACTAAGGGATCTTGCGGTCTATGTAGTTGTGATTTATGTGGTTACTTTATTACCATCACTATTCCACTTTATCTTTTTCTGTGACCATATGAGTGTTTTTACGGCACGATTTAAATCGCGAACATCTTATCTTTTAGGTTCTTTAAGTGCCATTGCGAGATAAGAAACTATCAAGAAGAAGATATGTTAACAACAAAAAAAATCACTCCTAGTTGTCCATTATGTCAAATTAGAAAAATATTATAATAATCCCTTGTTTCTTTTTAGTATAGATTTTATTTAAATTATTGAACATCTTGCAGGATATTGTATTTTAATCTTTGCAATAAAAAATATGTTGAAAATACAAATAAAATTTTTAAAATTATTTAATGAAATAAAACTTCATTAATTTTTTATTCCTCACATAGTTTTAATAACATTGAAGGAATTTATCCTGAAAAATAATAAAAACAACATAAAATAGTACTTAAAAATCTCAGTGTTTTAAGGAATTCTGCAATCTTATGTTGATATCAATGTTTTAAGGAATTCTGCAATTTTATGTTGATATCAATATTTTAAGGAATTCTGCAATCTTATGTTGATATCAATGTTTTAAGGAATTCTTCAATCTCATGCTGAACCATTTTCAAAACAAGGCAAGGTCCAACAGCATGTGACCACTAAAGGTAGCCTTTTCTGATTAAAATATTTTTTCAATGCAGAGGACCAAATGCAATCCATGTTTTTTTTTTTTTTTTATCGTGTGAAATTATCCTTATTTTGTGAAATTCTTTTAAAAATGCGTTCTGATGGGGATAAACCTTACAATTTTTATACCACAAGAAGCGAATTGTTTTAATCTCTTGCTTTTTAAAATTGATGATTTTATAAAATAATAGCAGAAATGATATGGATTAAAAAAAATTTAAAAAAATATTAAAAAAATTAATTTCCTCAAGAATAAAAAAAATTAAAATTTCAGTACTAATTCTTTTTTAAATGCAAGGAATAAGCTCGTTAACAGGATGATGGCAATGAAGAAACAACGGTGGCTAGCAAACTCTTATAGGAAATTAAAGAAACATATAAAAACCACATATTTAAAAATTACAATCATATATGCATTTGAAAACGAATAAAATAAAAGCAATAGACGCAAATAATAACACCACCAGAAGCGAAGTGACAAAATGGCACCAGGTACGAAATTTTTCTTTCTTTCTAATGCAGCTGGCAAACACAGACATGGACGTCTTGGATGCCTTAAGGCAAGTGCTGCACAGACGTACTCACTTTGCATTACCCAGGGGCGCGTGTAACTTGAAGATTAGCTACGGACGCGGAGTAACAATGCCCCCGCAACGCTCTACGATCCTGTTAGACCGGGACCTAAGGCTTAAAGTGGATTCCGAACCACTACAAACAACCATGGCACCGCCGGGACTCGAACCCGAAACCCTAGGTCGATTCAGGCCCCTAGGTACGAAGTATCAGTCCGGAATTTTTTGCGTACCTAAAAGATTCATCACAGTGTGAATAAGAATGAACAAATAACTATGACGTAATAGAACATACGAGACGAAAAAAAAAAAAAATGTCTGGCGTTATCTGGGGGCATAAACAATAAAAAACAAGTAATATAAAAAAAAAAATTTTGAAGTCACTTCCTACTTTTTTTTACTAAATTGCAGAAAATTCCTCTACAAATAAAGTTAAAATTTTGCTTTTACATCTGGCGCCATCTATTATTAGATACTTGCAACTTGATAACAACTTAGATAAACGTAAAAAAAACCCCTATAATTAATTAGTTAAATTTAATTAATGAATTAATATTTGAAAAAACTGTATTAACATCAAGTGTCATTCACTACAAGTTCAAAAAAAATGTATTTGAACTTGAGTGGATGAATAAACAGTATTTTATGAACGATTGAAAATTTGAACAAGATATATAAAAGGAGAGTTTGAGCTAATAGAAGGAATTGAATATTAAAAATTTTAATTAAATATTACCTAATAATGGATTGTGATTTTTGACTACATGTCATGTAAAACAATGACAAACTCACAGAAAAAGCGAAACTTAGAAGTGTTACAGTTTTTGAGTATTGAGGAATACAGACAATCAAACTTTTACTATTTATAGAGAGAATTGTCATTGTTGATTAAATTCTGATTTGAAATAATGAAATCCGGTCCTTCTTTTCGAGGCATTTTTTCTTCAGGATGATTCCCCACTCCTAAAAGTCAACATTTAGCTTAACAGAAAAAGTCAACAAATATTAGGATCATTTCTTGCTTGCACCAGAGATGTAGAGGTAATTCAATTTCCTTTTGTTTTCTGGAGGTAATTTGTCAGTCAAAGCGTTCATTTACCTTTAGTCTGTGCTATGCGAATCGCAATGTTCTTTTTGCCTACTATGGATTTTAAGAATTGTAGAAAGGGGCTATTATAATTAATTAACCAGTAAGCACATGCAAAGGGGTATATTTTGTTTCTTTTGTTAAAATTTTAAGATTTTCGCAAAAATTACAGATGGCATTATGCTGGTTGAACAAGTAGGAGAAATATAGAACATTAGAAAGAGAAAAATGAATTATTTTTTTCCTTTTACGATGTTCGTGCTTAAAAATTTATTCTCGACAACTTTTAACATTAAAGTGCATGAAATATAAAAAGAAAAGTAAATTTTTAATGCTGTAAGTTAAGAAAAAGCTTATATTTGAAAAAGAATTTTAATATTTTATTTTTTTTTTTAATTTTATATAAATTTATAATGAGTTTTAAGTTTGTCAGTTTTTTTAATGGAAATAAAGCTTAGCTAGAAATATATTTATTTTAACATCAATATATCCGCCATTCTTTTCGTTAGCAATGTTCCGTAGTTCATTTATTATTCATTCATGGTTAAAATGGATGTTCGAAAATATGTGTGGGTTCAAACAGATTTGTACATTTTCATGTACTATTGACAAACTACAACAGCCGCTTTGTAGAGCGCAATTTTAAAATGAGACAAAAATGTAGTAGGAATCCTCTAACCACCATAATTCAGTTATAGTTCTAGAATTTTATGAGTCTTCAATAAAATTGGGAAAAAAAAGTGAAAATTGCTTTTTTATTTCTTCATTGCGCAAAAACTGGATGCAATTTCATGTTTAAATCTTTCATCAAAATCTGTAATTCTTCCAAAAGCACCCGTTACATAGCAGTCAATTAAATTTTTTTGAGTAAAATAATATTCCTACAGCGGTTTTATCACTGCTGTAGAAATATAATCAACAGACCAATGAAAAGAAACGATTTAGTTACTGGTTATAACGAGGTGTGTTTTTATTATTATTTTCTTATTCATTTAAATCAGGTTCATCTTTTATTTTGTGTGCACGTTTGCGCAGGACACAAAACGTGTACAGACAAACGTGTGCGTGTACAGACTTTTAAGGATGTGCCATGGATGTTTATAGTGGTTCTAGTAGTTCGTAATCCACTTTAAGCCATAGATGTCTAATATGACTGTAGGACGGAGCGCTGACAACCCTCCTCCGTGAAAAACATCTTCTATCTCAAAATCTGCCAACAGACGGAAGGCCTTGGCCCACCATGGGACTGTTCAGCCAATGAAGAAGAAAAAGTAGTTATTTACGTATTGAAAGTGTCCATGGAAGTAATGGAAGTTTGTAGTGGTTCCGAATTCACTTTAAGCCGTAGGTTCCGGTCCCCTACGACCGTAGAGCGTCCCAGAGCAAAGTCAGACTTCTCACCCACATAATTCCCAAACTGTAAATGGGCAACTCGGCTCTAGGCACAGTGATGTGGTGTGGTATACTAGTAGTAATAGTATTAGTATTAGAGGTGGTTCGGAATCACCTTAAGGGATTCATAGTCCTAGCCATAGCCTAATTAGTCCTAGTGTGCCAAAAATAACCATAGACCGACAAACCCAGCATTGTACTTATTGATTACGAACTTCGTAACAGTAAATCCGGATAAATTTAAAGAAATAAAGAAAGAGAAGCCCTCATTTTTCTTCTTTAAAATCTGTCAAGTTCGATTTTGAATGTCTATAAGCTACTTCTATACTTCTTTGACATTAATCCTACAGGCGAAGCAAACGTAGAAAAATTAATTTACCGAATAATTGAGGAAACATCCACTCTAATTGCTGTCAATGACTTTCTTGTGCCCTGTCTTAGCGCGAGAAGGATCTAATTTTGTAATGAATAAGCACAAATAGAACGTTAATTAAATACTTGAAATGCAAAACAAGCGAATAAAATCTATAATTAGCAGATGATGAGAAAACAGTAATTACTTGAGTTGCTTTTTGAGCACCATTGCCGGGGCATTCGAAAACCAATAAGTTCACTTTCGAGAAATCCGATGCCCTTAAAAGTATGATGCACTGATTTCTAGAAAAAAAAAATGAATGGATGCTTGTGATTTTATGTAGAAATAAAAAAAAAAACATTATTATGAGTTTATTGATTTATTTATTTTTTTTGCAACTTTAAAATTTTCAAGCACATCAATGTAAACAAAACCAAACGAAAAAAACAAATGTTTTCATTCCTGAAAAACGAGAAACATTTTCATACCCCATCTCGTTCCTCAGAAATTACATATATTTTTTATAACTTCGTAAGTAAATATTTGTGAAATTATATTTTGTATTATTTATTTTTACAAATATTATAATTTATACTATAAATATTTATTTATTAACTCCCCAACAGAAAGTCTCGAACTTTTCGTACAATTTATTATTTAAAAAAAAAAAAAAATCCTAAAGTGAACGAGCGAATCAGTGAAAAAATTCGAATCAATCAATAAGCTTCCTAAGAGGAAGTTTTACGGGTTTTATCTCATATGGAAATGCGAGGCATTTACCCATAAAAGTCCTCCCGGAAGGCACTTTCTTCACCCGTCTGAGCGCTTTTTATGGTTTACGCGAGGTCCATCGATTTTCACTCTCACCTTTCCAACTGTTAGGGTTTGGTTTGTCGCTCTACGGTCATTTTGTGCACACTTTACGCTAATTAGACCGGGACCTACAGTTTAACGTGGATTATGAACCACTCACAAACATCCATGCTGCCGCAAGGATTCGAACCTGAAGCCTGTGGTATCAACGGCAGAGAGCTAGCTAATTGGCCATCAAGCCGCTCCAACTTTTAGTTAGCTATATAGCCCTGTGTATGCAATATGTGGCGTTAAAAGTTACTTTAATTTTTGAAGCCGGTTACTTTGCTCTCAGTTCATTCATCATTAGAACTATTGTTGTATAGTGGATTCAGCGTGTTATCGGTTGCACTAGGAAGGGTCTGTTGTCATTTTGCCATCACCATTTTGATAAACTCTCTTTAAAGATATTTGAGAATATTTATTGGTATTTGAAGGATATTTGTATTTCCATGCAGCAATCATATTATGCATCCCCAGAGTAGACAGACTGCAGCTACTTTGAATTTCGGATCCCGATAGCGTCTGGAAGTAAATGCTTTTAAAGACAACGCTTTAATCACTAATAATGAATTAATTCATAATTCCATAAATATTTAATAACTAGTTAGTTCTAGGCTCAATAGTAAAAACCAATTTAAATAATCGTCCTTGTTGGAGATTTGGATGCCTGTTCACAGAAATTTCCAGAAAAAGAAAAACGAAATGTTTTAAAATTATTTTTGTTGCATCACGTCATAGTGAATGTTCTTTAGACTTTAGACTTTCAGAGTTGTTTCACAGTCTACACTGTTTTTGTTTTTTGAACATCGTTTCCTCACCACTGCTTTGTTTCCCACGATTTTTAACTGCGTCATCTGTAATTTTTTGCTCTTCATCTGTGTTCTTCATTCAGCACTATCTTTTCGGTACAGGTTTCATAAGTAGGAAATCTTTGTACCACACTCAACAAAGATTCGGCAGCAGCAACTGCATTTTCATCATTTGTTGTCTTTGGGCGATAGGTGATGTTATGAATAAAACAGAGCGACAAGCGTGCACATTCCAGAAGGATGCCTCCTCTTACAAAGGCAGTGCTTCCCGTGTTTGGTAGATGTCTTTTATTAAGAGTTTTTGTATCACTTTAAAAATACGGTATTTTTCTCTCTAGTGCGTATGCTCATAGGAAATTGCGCATGCTTATCTGTAATAATGTTTCCTATGAGAATGCGCGCTAGGAAGAAAATACTGTATTTTAAAAGTACGATGCAAAATTCTATTATTTCACAACCTCCATGTCTTCTAAAATACCTGCGTGATTTCTTAGTCTCGAACAAACTAAATATAGTTAGTCCCCATTTCTTGAAAAGAAACGGGGACTAATAATATAATATATATAATATACTTAACACAAAAGAACGGAAGTTTCTCCCCCTTGTTCAAAAGGATAAGAGATATTCTCCTCTTCAAACGAGCATGCACTGTTTAAGACTGGATTGGAAGATGCAACTGGAAAAATAGCTGTTGAGTGGGGCTCTGATGATTGGGACTACACTGTATAAGTAATGACCCTTTACACATGTTTTAATTCATTTTCATAAACTCTGGGTTCTGAAAAAAATGGTCTCACCGGTCTTTGTTTTTGGAACTTGGACACAGGCTTGTTACTATCCCATCCGAATGAACAGGTTTTTAGTGTTAGTGTACACATTCGCGGAAATGAGGATCATACTCGATAACAACAGAGACGCTGTAAATATTCATGTACCCAATTTTAAAGTCCCGCATGCAGCTATAGAATATAACGATATAAGTGGGACTCCCTAGCTAAATTTTTGGACACCATTACAGCGAGGCAAGACGAGAATGTTGGGGTTTTGGAACTTCTGCGAATTCGGTTCAAAAATTGACATGTGAAGACGAACCGAGGGAAATAAAAACTGTAAGTCGTAATACGTGGACTCCAAGATATAGATGCAAAATCTCCCAGATGACCTTTTGAATATCTTTTCTAATGTCTCGTGAACAGTGGCAACATTCGTCGTTATCATCCAGCGTTCGCAGAAGTACTTTTAGAACCGAGAAGACCTCATTGGTGACATAGACAGCGTATTTGGTATTTATAGCCATGCCATTTGGAAAGAAGTCTTTAATTTTTCTCATAACGACTCTCAAATTCGTGACAGTTATAGTGTGCAGGTTGGGCAACCAGATTATAACTATATATGGTTGGGTTGAGATACTTGAGGTACAAGTTGGAGAACGCACAGATTTATTTGCACACGCACAAATACCACACACATACAATACTTAACACATTTAAAGACAGATACTTATAGATTCATGGAAAGACACCACTTCTAGGCCGAAAACCCGATACTCGACTACGCGCAGGGTGAGCGAAATATATTTCCTCTCCGTGTGAGAGTCTTTAGATCAACTAACGCGCTAAATATATTTCCACTCTCAATGAGAGACTACTATAAATTAAAAGTATAGTGGGAGTGCAGATTGCGCTGTACTTCTTCTCGGGTGAGAGTCTCGAGCCAGACTAACCATTTTTTCTGAACGCTACAAGCGGCGCTCTTCCCAGTGTGTAAGAGGAAGTATGGTTACACAGTTTTATTTAAAATCCCCAGAAGACAATGCGGTCGGTGGGTTAGGGGTGTATACTCAAGTAGGATGCAAATGCCATTGATGTACATCAAAAATAAAATATCGCAATGGCACAATGTGTTTGCAGTATAACAGGTCTGTAATACATCCCTGTCAACGCTGAAAATTTTGTCAAGCCTTTTAATAGACAATGAATACTTTAAAAATTGCCTCGCAATTGAAAGCATGTAGACTATTTTGGAAACAATAACTTTTAAAAAACAAACTGAATTGAACTCCAAATAAACTGCGATCTTTTCTTTTTTTCATAAAGAAGCGAGTCGTTAATTGATGGAATATTTTCTTGTTAATTGGATGAAAAGTTCGAGGACATTAATTGCAAATCGTCTAATAAAATTAAACACTTTCACCTTTTAAAGTATTTCTCACTTCGAAGTTCTTTAAATTCTCACGTTATAACATTTAACTCAATTCCTTGCAAACTATGAATAGAAAACCTTTTAATATTAAGTGATGGAGAGAGAGATTGAAGTGCGTTTCGGTGTAATAAGATTTTAAATTTATTAACAGCGTACCTAAAGAAGGATTAAAAAGAATGAAGTTTGACTTACTTAAAATACATATTGAATAAACAGCAGAGGGCATACAACTTCCTCGCCTCCCAACACTCTCCAATAATAAACTCAAATGGGCAAATGGAAAACAGTACTAATCTAAAAATCTTTTCAAATGAGTGCTTTTAATTTTATAATCACATCACCGTTTCGATTTGCAATTATGATATGCTTTAAAACCTGTGCTGCTCAGTATTTTTTTAAGTAAAAAACTTTCAAACAAAAAATGAGCAAATTCATTTTTTTTTTACTTTCAAGAAAAGCAAATCATCCAAATATTCGAAAGGAATTAAAAATTTTTTTTTTTCTAATTTGTTACAGAATAGCAGGAAGGGTATATCATTATTATGATTAAAAACATATTTTATGTTGGCAATTTTAAGCATGATGTGACATGCATATTTATCTTCTTCATTGGCGCAATGGTGGCATGGTGGGCCAAGACCATCTACCAAATGGCAAATTTTGAAATAGGAGACGTTTTTTTCTTTTTGCGAGGTACGGTTGTCAGTCCTACGACCAAAATCATATTAGATATACGGTTTAAGGTTGATTCCGAATAACTACAAATATCCATGGCACCGCC
This sequence comes from Caerostris extrusa, assembly GCA_021605095.1. Classification (NCBI taxonomy): domain Eukaryota; kingdom Metazoa; phylum Arthropoda; class Arachnida; order Araneae; family Araneidae; genus Caerostris; species Caerostris extrusa. The sequence continues at coordinate 121,751 of BPLR01008975.1, read as the reverse complement.
GAGATCACTCAGTTAAATATAAAGGTAACTATGGTAAATCTGTTAATTTCTGCTCTAAGAATTAGAGTAAAAACAACAGATAAGTTTTTGTTTTTGTAATACAGTTTTGTTTCAGAGTAATTATAATGAGAGGTTATAAATATAACCGTTTGGATTGCACATTAAAACCAAAACTATAATCCTCTGATTCTTCGCCAACTGTCTTTTTAGCTCATTTTGAAAATGGATAATGGAAAGTAAATTAAACGTCGTAAGCAATCCAGTAATCCATAGCATTCAGCTCTTCGGACCCTATTTTGGATACCGAAAGACAACGAAGCAAATGTCTGCAGAACAACATGACAACATGGTACCGCAATATAATTACTGTTACGATATTTACAAATGAATTCAAGTTTGCCCTTGAATAATACAAGCAAGATCCAAGAGTTTGAGTCTAGAATTAAAAATTAACTTTCATTAACTCGTAATATTCCAAACAGATATAGTATGAGATAAGTATATGTTTAAGGTAATCAATTAGGGGGTTCATTGTTAGATTCCATAATTATTATGTTGGAAAATTATATCCTATGATACGTGAATACTCAGGGTAATCTGTGTTTTTTTTTTTTTTGTTTTTTTTTACCGAAAATTGAGCAACAAATGGATACATCAGGCAATGCCAAGATGTAGCACTCATTCGAATAAGATTCTAGACCGAGATTATTTTTGTTTTGTGCGCCACGAAATCTTTCCATTCTTTCTGAAGTCCATCTATCTGTCCGTGGAATGTACATGGGAGGATGACAGCTCTGCTCTCTTCCTCTGCTGTAGACGCTGACAGTCAGACAGCTGTTCTTTGCCGTGCTGCAACAAAAGCAACTCCTCGATCTGAGGAAAGTGAAGCTTTGGATTTTGGAGATGATTTAATGCGGGAAACATAAGATTTTGAGACCTCATCTGACAAATATACACATGCATAAAAAGCACTATATATATATATATATATAAATGCTTAAAAAGAAAAATATATACATGTATATATTTTCTTTTAATCTGGAGCTGCAGTATTTGTCATTAACTATTTTGTATTTATGTATACCTTGCGATTTTAAGCTTTCATTGCTGACTGCGGCTTAGGGCCACTCCTGAGCTTGTGTAAAATCATGTGAAAATCTTATGGCTCTATGGATGACTCATAAGATTTTCACTTGATTTTTGTAAACACATAGATCCATAAACCTTATGGATTTATGGATCTATGTGCTTCTTATGGATCTAACTAGAAAGTACATTAAAATGAATATACAATACAATGGATGATACTATGGCTTTGTTATACAAATTATTGTGCTTCTGAAACATTCATTGTCCTTTCACTTTTTTTATTATTATTAAAATTTTTTGTGTGTGTTTTAATTTTACATTATAATATAATTTCAATTTCAATTTATTTATTATACAATTTAAAATAATAACTAATTAATATAGAATTTGAAGCATAATATTACATTGATTTAAAGTGTTCTGATATGTGTATGAACCAAGCCCAAAAATAATTTACGCAATCATTTTATTTATCCCTTTTTTATTATTTATGTGTGAAAATTCTTTTGAAATAGAAAAGTTAATAAAAAAATTCTTGTTAAAGAAATCTTGACATCCTAAAATAATAAAAATACTAAATCGCTTAAAGAATATTTGTTAAGGATAGCACATAGAGCTGAGTACTAGAGTAAGCGATAAATAAGAAAAACTAATATAAATAGAAATACAGTATTAAAAAAAAAGTCAAATTTTCTTTGTGACAGGAAATCGAGTTTACATCGAAATTTAAGAGTACTATATTAAATATAATGCTATTAAGTACTGTATTGAGCAAAATACTTTTCTAACATTTAAGTTTTCATTTATTATTATTTTTTAATAAATAGACCCTGAGGCCTGATGGCCCAGTGACTGGCGCTCGGTGCCGCAGGTTCCGGGTTCGAGTCCCGGCTGTTTTAGTAGTGGTTCCACCTTAAATCTTAGGTACCTGTTTAATATGACTATAGAGAGTAGGGACATCTGACATCTCTATCCCTTAAAAAAGAAAAGATCCCCATCTCGAAATTCGCCAATAGGCTGAAGGCCTTTGCTACCATAGGACTGTTGCACCAATGAAGAAGAAGAGTTAGACGCTGTCTCATAATTTAATCGTTCATCAAAATTATAAAATTTATCAAAACATTTTCCGATCATGCGGTATTTTCAAATCAATATGACATGTGATGAGATAAAACGGCAGATGGATAACGACTAGAAAAGCATTAATTATTCTCTCGAAAGAAGTAATTAGAGTGAGATGAATTACAACGTTATAATAGAAATATTGTCGAAACAGTTTTCATAAAAATATTATGCATCGATTTGTCATGATAGTAAAAATATTATTATGTTTGTATTATGCATGTATAGATTTGTAAAAATATTATGCATGTTTTTTTTCATGGAAACTAGACCCTTTAATTAGTATTTACTCTTAAGTGCTCTATTCTGGTTAATCAGGTTCACAATGAAAGACATAATAATATTTTAAATTTTTAGAATTTTGAGCCTATGTTCCCAATAAAAACTTTGCAATTGGCCGAGATGTTGCTGCCTCACAATGTGAAATAATCCAAATGATTTCCTTTCCCAACATTTCATTTTATTAGCAATTTTATAACCTAGTTGATTACAGATTAGCAAAAGTTGAATGAAGTATTTTTCTAGTTTTTCGAATATTTTATATTTTATGATAAACTTATCATTAAAGTATAATTTTTTTTTTAGAAGCGCACTTGTTATCCAACACGTTATCTAACATACCGCTGTGACTTTTACGGGTTTTTTTGCTGTTGTTATTCTCGTTAATCGGTGGATCTCGTGCATTGCGGCGAAAAACTGAAAGTTGAACATTGCCTTCCGGGAGGACTTTTTAGGTTCGCAAGCTGAAGCACACTATCACGTTTTCATGGACACACTATCGCGTTTCATGTTGTTCTACAGACGTTCTGATGTCTTTTCTGTACCTAAAAACTTGGCGAAGAGTTGCTTGTTAAGAAATACTCATGACCTTAAATTTATTTTCTATTATCTATTTTATAATGAGTCAAAGAGAAGACATTTTGAATGACCAAAACAGTGATGTGTGATAATGGTAATCTCGAAAGATGTATAATTTCGATGAATCGGTGGAGGACAGTTTTGAATTCTAACGTATCGTATCTCATATTTGTCACTATTTTAAACATCACGAGTTAACTCGTGCAAAAATCAACAAATGAGCCAAAGTGAAAACATTTTGAGCAGTCGTGTATTTAAAAGACCTCAAAATCTGTGGCTTGGAATCAAAGGATTATAGTTCTGATTCTTAAAATAGAGTCAAAATGTTTAAGTACGTAATTGAAAGTTTTTACTATAAAACTTAATAAAACAGTATAAAAATTTATTTAATGATGTATATTTTAAATTTTAATAAAAAAACATTTTATGAAACAAAACTGTCTTTCGAAAAAGTAATCCTTTAAGAGGTTATATTTACTTCATTAAATGAACGCAAAGCATCATAGTTTGACAATGAATTGGTGTGGTTGAAACATTCAAAGTCCCGCCCATTCCGTTCTCTACAGCAATAAGAAATCCCCAAATAAACCAGCACAACAAATGTCACGGAGTATAAAAGCCCTTTTCGAGTTCTGCATCAAACAAAGCGTCGCTGTCACAATTCGCATCGGAACAGGAATGAAAGACGTCGGGATAAAGAGGGCTGACATTAAGAAATCGAAAGAGAGTATCATCCGCGCGTTTTGTTCGAAAATTAAATTCGGCGGGAAATCGGAATCGGTTTTGATCCCTCTAATTGCTTTCCTATCTTTTAATCACAAAGAGGATCTTCATTTCGATTCCACGCAAGAAAGCGAAGATGCTTAATTAAATTTTCCTCAACAGTTGGCATTGTTGGGCATTAAGTGATGCTTTTTCGTTGGCTGTAATTGATTGTGCAGGGAAAAAGATATCTCCGTATTGAGTGAAGAGAGTTGTAAGTAATTAAGCATTCACTTTGTGGACGTTAAAAGGCATCATGTTATCTGTGTACAAAGATTTACAGAGTTATTTATATATTTATTGATTACTGTTATTTCTCGACTATAATACTCGACATGTAACAACCCGCAAGTGTAATTTTAGACCTGAAACAATAAAAAATGTGTATATTCAGGAGTGCATAATGCCTGACTCGGACTCACAGCGGCAACGTGTACAGCTAGCTTACAGGAAGGCCGAGATTCAAATACGCAGGCGACATGGTTGTAGTCACTGTTTTCAGAAACGAGGATACTCGACATAGATTGTGCCAACATATGCAAAGTATAGATAGATGGCTGACTGATGGAATTTTTCAAGGATTTCTCTCATAAGACATGAAAATGTGGCCATTTACCCCTAAAATTCCTCCCGGAATTCACACTCCTTCAACACTTGTCGGTGGGCTGGTATATATGAGGGCTCTGGTGTTCTGGTAGGGGAAAGCTACATAGCCGTTGGTACTGACGTGAGGTGTGGGAGAGGAGTATAACTTTCACATACAGTTCGACATGCCCTATACGAATCATGTTCTGTTTTCTATCCATGGCATAAAATTGTCTTTATCTTTTAAATAATTTTTTTGATATTAGAGATGTAATAAATTTAATATAGTTGAAACCGGAAAGAAGATATGAAGCTATTATTACCTGAACTAAATTAAACCATGAATACTATATATATATAATTTTTCTCTCGCATAATATTCTGTAAATTATTTTTGACAAAAAGCATTTTTAGGTGACTGTTTTTTTTTGGAATTCGACTTTTTGAAACCTCCGAAAAAAATGACCACAGATTGCATGCCTATAATCCGAAATTCTGAGGTGTTTAACGTATAATCCACGGATTATAGGAAGGAAATTATAGCATTTACACATCCACATTACACATTTACACATCAAAATTTCATTTATATCCCTCAAAACAGTCGCCTTACGAGCATAGGAAGTATGATGCTATTAGATAGATCTTTCAGGAATAATTATTGTTTACCAGATTTATGACTGAAAGAAACTATTGAGGGAGCCCACAGACCACAATTCGTTGGCAGTGTCCATTGCAGTCACTGCTTTTAGAAATGGAAAGACTCGATGGCGATTGGGATAACATATGTAAAGCGTCTCGCATCGATAGTCAATCTGACATATGGGAGGTTTTTAGGTTTTCACCCATATGACATAGAAGGAACGATGAAAGTCAATGTTTTCCTGGAAGTAACCTTTATCGCTCGTAGGTGGGTTATTTGTGACATACAATAATAGATCATAAGGACAATTAAAGTTCAATAAAAAAAAAAAATCGATTTTTTTAGTTTTACCGATTTGACACGTTTTAACATGGAAACTATAGAATTAGCTGACCTGTGATGCTATGCCCTATTTTTAATATATACAGGTGTATATAAAGTAAGACACTGGTTAGTGTTTGTTTGTCTGTCTGTATCTCTCTTAACTTTAATATTTAAAGGTACAATGTTTTTCTGTATATTTATTATCATGTTCTTATTTAACCAATATCACAAAAAATTTGTTTTAGTTATTTTTCAGTTAAATGAAACCACAATTTTCATCATTGTAAAATTCCAATTCCAAAAATTTTCCAAGATTCAACTGCTTTCATCACATTATTTCTAATATTCAATAACTTACATGATAAAAGAAAATTAAAATTTAGCAATTTTAGCAGAATTTAGCAAAAAAAAAAAAATGATTATTTGATACTTTTTATTCAGTGCATAATCAAGAATTGTGAAAAAAAGTTTCAAATATGTGTTCTTTTCTAATTCAATAACTGCAATTTTTGGTAGAAAGCTGGCGATTAAAAACTAGATTCTGAAACTAGGAAAAAACTAGAAACGTCAATAATCATCAATCCCCATTCAGAAATTCATATTAAGCTGCTTCTATTTTTTTAGAATAAATAAACAATTTATAAGTATTTGAGCGAGCAAGTTTAATCATAACCTTTTCAAACATTAAAAATGGAAAAATTTTGTAACTAGTTTGTTTGCAATTATATTACAATAACCTTTTCCTCCGTTTGATATATTTTCTTATTATATTGTACATTTAAAGTTTATTTTTAACGATATTTTTGTTTATTTTTTGCATTAAGTATTTTGCCATAAATGAGAAAAATCAAATGACATTTATAAGTGCTGTTCTTGTTGTCAAACTTTTAGTACTGAATCAGAAATGAACGTAAAATTTGTTTAGAAAATATACCGAGGTAAACATATTTAAGACATATTAAAAGTGGATATTTTAAATTAAAGGAAAAGCTATTTAAAGTGTTTATTATTTAAAGTTAATATTACATTTTTTTGTCTTTAATATAAATAAATAATATAAATTTAATATAAAGCCAAATGACACCTTAATGAATTTAATACTGCATATTAGTATTGTATAATGATATACTTATTTTATGTTGATATCTAGACGAAATAAATGCTATTACGTCCAAAATATTTCTTGCAGTTTATTTGTTACACTTAATCCCATGTTTTATATAAGATATTTTAAAAATATCTCAAGTCTTCTAAAATATATAGTTTAAATTTGTTATTATAATAAAACTATAACAATATATATATATATTTTTAATGAACTGACCATAAATACTATATTTTTAAATTTTATTTTAAAAACTACAAAAATTGACAAGACAATTTGTTTTTACAATAGAAAATAATTAGATTATCTACAATATGCTGTTTCATTTAGTTATAAGCTGAGAACATTGCTTATGAATTCTGGTATCAGCTGCTGATACCAATTTAAGTTCATTATTGCAAGTTAATTGTCGTTAAAAGCAATTAGCATTATTATCAGCTGTTAACATTAGATCATTTGCCTGACTCAGGTCGGTGATGATCTGTTCACATAATTTTAGTACACATTTATCTGCGCATTTGTGAAATAAATGGTATTAAATATTAATTATTTATATTAGTACTTCAAAATATTAATCAAATAGGATCCTATATCGAGTTTTCAAATAACAAGAAATTCGTTCATCTGATTATTTGAAAGTATCATTTTATCTCTAAACAAGTAATATAAAAAAAAAAAAATTTTAAAGTCAATCCCAACTTTTTTTCACTATATTGCAGAAAGTCCTTTATAAATAATTTTCATTCATTTTTTTTTTTTTAAGTTTATCTGGCGCCATCTATGGGTAGATAAATGCAACTTAAATCTGAAAAAGGTAAAATTAATTGATTAAATTTAATTAATGAATTAATATTTTAAAAAACTGTATTAATGTCCAGTGTCATCCACTACAAGTTCAAATAAATGTATTTGAACTTGAGTGGATGAATAAAAAAGTATTTTATGAACGATTGAAAATTTGAACAAGATATATATAGGGAGAGTGTGAGCTAATAGAAGGAATTGAATAATTAAAAGACACTTCAATGAACTATGAAAATATTTTTATATGTTTTTACTTTCCCCTGTAGTTCTGGCAATGCAATTTTCCAGTTATGTTTATGATCAGAATTTTAATCTGCCTAATTTTCTGCCTATAATTCATAATATATTAGTGTAAAAGGACTTTGGCCAAATCGCAAAAATAGGGTCCTTTGGAACTTGACGACTTTTAGTAGCACCAACTGAGCGATAAGTAGACAAATGTGGTAACCCGGACTTGTTGTTCTTTTTGCAATTCACTTCAATTACAATCACCAACCTTTTTTTTGGCGTACTTTGGCGAAAGGGTTTTGACTCGAATCTTAGCTGCATCTATTTTGAGATTTTGCAGAACTTTTCAGTGATGAAGATAAATCGATGTATAAGAGCAGCATTTCTGGGAAGTGTTGATTCAAATTAATTTCTAAAACTATGCCACATACCATTTAATAGTATAGATTTTTTTTAAAGGTAATAGATATATTTTTTTGCTCTGGTTGATTTGCTGTTATACTAATTTCTCTAATAAATAAAAAAAAATTATTAGAGATGATAATTCTTTTTATTTTCTTACAGTCGAATAATTGAGAATTTGAGTTTTCCAATAGTTTTCGTAATTAATTTTTGCATTCTCATATGGAGATATTGTCTTTTATACTTTTACTTGCTTGGATGTTTTTCATGAAATATACTCGATGCATATTTCTTTTTTATAACGATATTTAGTACATAAATCTTCAATACGAATTTAAGTATCTTTCATGTAATTTAGTATAATACGTTATTTTTACCCATAAGATTATGGATATTGTTTTCGAGAATGGAGATTTTTGGTTTTTTGGTTAATTTTTTTTTTTTCTTTGACCACTTTCAACTTATTAGTTAATTTTTTCCAGGGGCTATTCTTATTGGTTTATTTAAAGTTATTTCGCCCGACTCATGGCTCAATGGCAACGTGCGTTACTGGTGAGCATTAGGGCTGAGGTTCAATTCGCTGGCGGCTTTGTTATAGACACTTTTTCAAAAAACGAGGAGTCTCGATGGCGTTTAGGATGTTCAGCGTCTTACTTTGTTCGTCTGATTATGATGCAGAAATTTTCAGGGTTTTCTCCCATACGATACGCAAATGCAGGGGAGATCGCCCTAAAAAGTACTCTGGGAAAGTACTGCCCTCCTTCTTTAGATATTCGGAATAAAAAGTAAGACTTCTACCTCCTGGTGCTTCATCACAACAAGAAGCTGTCCCCTTTCCCTCCATCCATGAATAGATTCCTCACAGAATGTCGTTCCCACTACACGGAGGATTAGTAACATATGTATTTCACCAGCCTTTATATACATAATATTCACTTAAATTTCTTTCATGAACTAATAATTATATAATTAAATAAATGAAAAATTGTTCTAAAAGATCGTCTGGTGAAAGCTAAGACAATTTTATCTCAAAGTGAAAATGAGATTTTGCCAAGAAAACCGTTTGGAACTTTACAGTTTATTTTATTTTTTTCTTAAGATTGTTATGATTGTTGGTCTTACATTAAATACGAAATTTCATGGATAACCTGCAAATCGTCAAAATCTAATTTTTTAAACATTATTTTCACTCAAAACTCCCTTTACGTATGAAAAAGTGTCCCCTTTGTTTACAAAAGAAAAAACAAGTAATATAAAAAATTTGTAAAGTCAATTCCTACTTTTTTCACTATATTGCAGCAAGTCCTTTATAAATAATTTTCATTCATTTTGTTAAGTTTATCTGGCGCCATTTATTGATAGATATATGCAAATTAAAATCCAAAAAAATCTAAAATTAATTAATTAAATTTATTGAATGAATTAATATTTAAAAAAAAATTGTATTAACATCAGTGAAAAAAATGTATTTGAACTTGAGTGGATGAATAAAAGTATTTTATGAACGATTGAAAATTTGAACAAGATATATATATAGGGAGAGTGTGAGCTAACAGAAGGAATTGAAAAAAAACAAGTCATAAAAAAGATCTAACAAAGCAATTGTAGAGACGGAAATTGTAAGAGAACTATAGTCGCTGTGGATTAAAGAGGGAAAATATCGCACTTAATTTAATAGCTATAAGTTCCATGTGTCAGTCTAACAGTAGTATGAGAATTGGACGAAGTTTGATTCAGGTCATTACTACTAAAACGTACTGCAGATTCGAGTTTAAACGATTCTGCTCGTTAACTGATCTCATTGCCACAAGTTAAGAAGTCTGGCAAATATTTCCCTATAGATGCGAAATTTCCTAATGCTATAATTATCTATTTCTAATGCCTTTGCCTGTATGCAAGTATCAGGATATATATATATATATATATATATATATATTATTATATACAGTGTAATTCAACAGTCCTGGGACAAACTTTGAGGTGCGATACAACTATAAAAACAGGAATATAGGAATGTAGGGTCTGAAGATGTTTTGAGGAACAAACACACAAAAAATTTTCTTTTCATGTCTCATATTTTTGCATTATGCTAGAATGCGTAACTTCAGAGCCCACATTCCTAAACAAAAAATTTAAGTTTTAATAAGCTGTACCACTCTTCAAAGTTTTCCATGACAATTAAAAACCAATATATATATCTATATATATATGCTTCATTGGCGCAACAGTCCCATAGTGAGCCAAGGCCGTCTGACTACTGGCAGATCTCGAGACAGAAGATATCTTCTTTTTTACGAGGTAGGTCAGACCTACACCCAATGGTCTACGGTCATATCAGACCGGGAATGAGGTTTAGGGTGGATTTCGAACCACTTCAAACAACTATGGAAGCTATTCCTAGCCGGGACATGAACCCAAAACCTGTAGCACCAAGTGCCAGAATATATATATATATATATATATATATATATATTATCATAATGCTTCATTTCTGAAAGCAGTGACTGCGACAACGGACGCCATCAATGGGATTCGAACAGAAAACCTTCTACACACTAGAAGCTCACGTGAAGCTAGGATTACGAGTTCAGCCGAATTATGTATATATATATATCGTTGCGTGCGTTCAAGATATTGCAAATATAAACGGCTCGTGCAATCTTCCCAGAACTGTGCATAAGAATTCTTGTAAATTATTGAAAACGATCCGTTTTATTTCCTTTTATCATAAAGTATGAAATCATATTTTCAAAGATTTCACGGTAGTTCGTTCATTTAATTTACTTCAAACGCTATTTTTAACTCGTTTTGCTTTGTTCAGTCAAAACGAACAGCATTTCTCATTAATATTTCTCATCAAAACATTAATATTTCATCAACAATGTAATAAATTTAACTATCAATTTCGCTTGGAGAAAAAAAAGTTTTTCTCTTTGAGCATATTATTTGAAAATTATTTTAATTTGTCTTGATATATTTTCTTTTTTGTTCTTCGAATGCTATTAAGCGTATCACAATGTTAAAGTGAAAATTAAATTAGTGAAACTCTGAGATTTAAATCGTATATGAATATTCATATCGAAAATTTCAAACAGACGAATTCATATGAATTCATAATGAAAAGTAATATTTAGTTGATAAGGTTTTTTTTCATTTCCCATTTGCATTAAATAAAATAGAAAATGAAAGGCTGAAAGATGAAACGTATTTCCTTTCACTTATGAATAATAAAAACACACTTCCGATAAACTCAAAGATTTTCCACCTATGTTCAAATGTAAATTTTTTTTTGTCTTGATAATGATTGATTATCTTTTAATGTACGCTGATCCTGAAGATTTGATTTGAAACCATTCAGATGTATACACCTTGAAATCTTTTTAAAGATTTGAGAATTAAAAGATTTTTTTTTCTTAGTGCTTTTATATCTTTTAATTTATTCTTTTCTGATGCAAATGCATAAGATGCGATTTGGCACATAAGGAAATGCTTAAATTATGATAAAATGAATTAATTATTCAAACAAAATTTATTATTATGCATGAAAAAGAAAATAACATCGTGGTATAATCGAGCGTTATTCTTGTAATAGTAATATAATTAAAAAATAATAAACTGTTAACTATAACTATAATACGAAAAAGTTTTACATAATTTTTTTGTTGAACATTGTTTCATTTCATGTTCTGCTTACATGTGCAACGAACAACAAACCTTTCGGAGATGAGTGGTAGATTCGACTATCTATGCGATATTCATTACACTCGTTGTTACAATCGTGATCGAGCCCTTTGGCTTCTGAAAACAGTGACTGCATTATCCGCCACCCAGGGATTCAAACCTCAACAGTCTTGCACTCAAGCTACATACATTATCACAGAGCAATGATTAACATTATCGAGGAGTTTATCACAATGAGTAGACATTATCACAGGACAATGAGTAACAAATTATCGAGTGATGAACAATGAGTAGACGTTAACTGGAGTGAACGAATAATGAGTAATGAATAATGAGTGGAACGAAATGTCTTTTCTTTCACCCCACCTAACTCCTGTACTTAGGGCAATGTAACCCCTACCAGTAAGAAAGGTGAGGGTGGAACTTAGATGGCTTTATGCATAGCACGAATAACTCATCGGCATGTGATTTGAGAAGAGCAATGCCTTCCGTCAGGACTTCTTGAGGTAATTGCCTCGCATTTGCGTGTCGTATGGGTGAAACCCTGGAGAAACTACTTTTGGGAAGCCTGACAACCAATGCATTGCATTGATTGTCCCAATCGCCATCAAGTCTACTCTTTTATGAAAGCAGTGACTGCGATAATATCACCAGTGGATTCACATCAGCTGCTGGAGAAATTTTGAGAAATTCTAACAAAAATGAGAAATCACATCTGAGAAATTCTAACAAAGGATAGCGATTTATTGGATTACAACATGAGAAAATTTCCAAAAATAAAATTTTCAGTTTCAATTTTACCACTATAGCTACAGGAGCATAAGTCCAATGCAAAGAGTTGGACTTATATCCCTGTAGCTTTGTGAGCGACTGTCATACCCGCTGGTGGATATGAACTGGTAGCGTCCATTGCAATTTTCTGCTTTCACAAACGAGGAGCATAGATCTAGATTCCAACAAGCGATTGCAGTCCGATTCTCTGGAGGAAGGTTTTCGGTTTTTCTCCCATACGGCACCCACAGAGCAGCTACCCCTAAAAGCCCTTTCAGAAGGCAATGCTCTGCCTTCGTCACTCGTCAGTTACCATGCAATAGTAGAACACGAGATCTATCAATGTGTACCACAAAAAGAAACTGGGATATATGCCTGACAATAGGTATCTTACCCTGAAAAAATAAAGATATTTTTAAACTTGTATCATTTCCTTAGTTTTGAGTCACACCTACATTAAAATTTTTTGGAATTTGCAAAAGTAGACCAGTAGATCATGGCAATGAATGCAGTTGGCTTGGAACCAGAAGTAGGTACTGAATCTGCTGGCGGCCTGTGCTGCCATCACTTTCAATAAAACCAAAATAATCAAAGAAGAATGTTGCAGCCTTTTGTAAAATCGCCTTGAAGGAGTTTTCTGGTTTTCCTAATACTCAACAAATGCAGTTATCCCTAAATACTCTCCAGAATGTATCCTTCTACCATATGTTCGCGTTGTATATTATTAGAAAAGCATTTTCACCAATGTACAAAAAAGAAAAACTTTTTTTCTATATATATTGAACCTCAAAAAGAAAGACGGAAACTTACAGTTACGGATTCGATTATTCTCGTTCGTTCCATGACACTAACAACAATTGCAATTCGTGTGAAATACAGCATCTTTTTTTTTTTTGCATGAATGTCGTAAAAAATTGGGTTCTCCCGTAAGCAGAAGATGAATCGTTGGGAGGAAGCCTTCCCTCCTTTCAAAATCTCGAGTGATCCTTCATCGAAAAGATTCCGAATCCGAGCATTGGATTTGGAAGATGCAATTTCGGGTTCCGTGAAAAGAGTTAAAACATCTATATCAGATCCGTGCTTTTCAGAATGTCTTGCTCATATGTTTCCTTTCGAATCAATAATTTAAGATAGGATTGTCCGACCCGATAGCGACCCACCCTATACTCCCGATCACATGTTTTGTGGCACCGAACTCAAAAACTTCAGCAACCATTTGCAATCATACTTACTACCTTCATGCTTATTTGCATCAAAATTTAGTTTTCAATTACTTCACATGATATTCAAATTAAAACTTTTCAATGCCATTAAAAATTTTACGAATAATTTTTAAATGTGGTACTTAAAAAATTTCAATAAATCTTGCAGGGAAAAAAAAATTTAAAACACTTTTAAACTTGTAATCAAAGAAATAATGCATCTGTTATCAAATAAGGAAAAATATTAAAATGTTGGGTCTATTAAAATATTGATAATACATACTAGTATGTGTACATGGCTAGTATGTATATACTAGATGGCTAGTATGTATATACTAGATAAATTTTCGAAAAAAAACAACATTATCTAAATTCATTCATGTGATAATCTAGCATCGTATCAATTGCTACATTTTAACCAGTCCAAGCTCTGCACAATGACTATGTGAATTCCTAAAAATATGGCAATCCATTGGAGCTAGGTCAGGGTAAATTATTTAGTGAATCACAGTTTTCCATCCATATTCTTCTAGGAAATCCTTAGTTACCCTTGCATGTGTGATTTACTATTGTCTTGATTCAAGATCACTCTTTTTCTGTTTATCATTTAAGGCCCTTTTTTTTCCCATAAAAAGGCTTTTAAGCTCCTTAGATGCTATTGTTTGGTGAACAAAACTGTGTTTGATAAAACAATCGAAACCGAACAATATCTTTCCAATCCCCGCCCCTTCACTTGAATTATGCAGATCCCTTCGTGATTGTCGGATAAGCCATGAATGTCAACTAAGTGATTGCTTTTAACATTATTTATCTAACCAAACAATTTGTTTAAACTAGAAAATTTCATATAAATTTCTTACTTTTCTAATCCAACGAACCATTGATGAGATATCCAAAGGTCTGGATTCAGTCAGTCAATTCAAATATTTCCTCAATACTTTTTTTTAATTTTACTTGCGCAAGTGGCAAATGGCGATATATATATGCATAATGTATAATATTAAAAAGATACGGACACATAACTTACGTCTACAACGGGCAACTAACAACAATAAAATGAGGGAGAAAAGTTCGTAGAATCGAAGTTCGATTACAGTTTAAGTGGTTACAGTTCTAAAGCTTTTGTAATATTTTCGTTTTCATTATAATTTTACAAGATCCATTGATATATATTAGAAACTGAACCCTACTTGTGGCTCAGTGGCAACGTGCGCCGCTGGTGACATTAGGGGCTCAGGTTCCATCTACTGGCTCCATTGTTGTTTCAAAAAAACGAGGTGACCCAATGGCGTTTGGGATGTTAAGCATTAGCCAGTCCACCTTCCTGGTGGAAGTTTTCCAGGTTTTCTTCCATACGATACTTAAATGCAGAGTAGTTCCTCCTAAAAATCCTCCAAGAAGGCACAGCCCTTCTTCTTCAGCGACTCGGAGCAAAGCCAGACTTCTACCTACAGTTGGTCCATCGCAACAGAAACTGCCTCCCTTTCCCTCCTTCCATGAGAACACACAGGTTCATGAACTTGGTTTAGATGTTACTGCCAAACAAGTGGGATAAGAAACAACAACAACAGAAATTGAAATAGTGATATTATTATCCCCCGCCAGTATTATTATCCCCCGCCCGTTCCGTGACAATTTGATATAACAAATATAATTTAGTTGTCTTCTTTATAGTATCATTTGTGTCTAGTACGGGGTATTCAACGAAGACTTATGCATATATATTCCATATTTACAATGAAATACCCGTAAATATTCGGTAGGATACTAAAAAAAAAAAAAAAAAAAGAAAGATAGAATTGTATTTCTCTGATTTATTGTTTTCAATTATAGTCTTATCATGGCTCGAGTCATCTTTTTAATAAGTATCTCATGAAAGCCTTCGTGATATTTTTAGGCAGAAACCGTTTTCACTTTAGAGTGCGAAAGGGCATTAAAATAATTACTTGCTTCTATAAATAGGCGATCTCCTAATTGAGCACGATTTATTCATACAGTACATTTTACTTTCCTTCGCAAATCGTATTCACATTGTTGCAGGTCCTTTTTTATTTTATCTTTCCATATTTAGATATACACGGATAGGTTTTAATCGAAAACATCTTTTCCACTTTACTACGCAGAGATTGAAAATACAAGTTTAGATAAATTTAGCCGCATGTTTTTCTGCAGCGGAAAAGCTTTTAGGTATGTTTCTTTTTTTTTTAGCAAAAGAATTCTTGACTGCAGTCTTGAGAATTTTTTTCTCCCAATGAGACATTTTTTATGTCTTATGCATAACTTTTTAGTGCAATACTGGTTAAGGCACGATATATATCGTGTTAAGTACTCTTATAAAAAATTCGATTTTTCTTAAAGAAAATATTTGTTTGCTTTTATGGATTCAAGCAAAGAATAAAAAGGGATTTTTACACAAAAAATTTCATACTGAAATTTATTCATTTTTTTATTGTACATCGATGGACTTGTGTCACTTATGTATGTTACGAAATTTGCCTTCTGAAAGGACTTTTAGGGAGAATTGCCACTTATTTAGGTATACACACACACACACACACACACACACACACACACACACACACACACACACACACACACACACATATATATATATATATATATATATGTATGTATATACACTAAACAGCCTGATTATCAACGCAAGGTCATAATCGCCATCGAATCACCACGTTCCTGTTATCACAGTCTATAATGGAAAACCAACACTGGTTTCGAATTTGCAAAGTAGTTGTGTAAGCTACGCCGGTCCATGAGTTGAATATTTTTCTAACTTTCTTTCTTTACTCTACACTTTATCCTGCTAAACCACACGTAACCTCCTATCAATTAGAAAGATGAGGGAGAGCATCAGTAGACCTCATATATGCCACTAACTGTTCACTGAAGTGTATTGAGAGGAATGGGGAGTTCTTCAGGGATGACTTTTAGGGGTTATCGCCCCACTCAATTGTATGGGAGAAAACATAAGAATAGTCCCCACCAGGCAACTCGATGTGAGATGCTTTTCCCACATTGTCGAAATCAACGTATTCTCGTGCTTTCTGAAAGATCTGTACTACAACAATGCCATCAAAATGGGAATTAGAACCTCGAATCTCTTCTACGCACTGTAGCGGCCAATTGGTTAGCGCTTTGTTCTTTGATACCACAGACTTGACCACAGGTTCGAATCCTGGCTGTGGCATGGATGTTTGTTAGTGGTTGGCATCCAATCCACGTTAAATTCCGGTCTCCTAAAGTGTGCAAAAATGACAGCCTCAAACCAAACCTGTGCGCATCGTTTCCTACGAGTTTGCATATTATTTTAAATGAAATAATACTGATTTTTTAAAAAAATTATTGAGTTAAAAATATGCTTCTGTAAATAAGTAAATAATACTTTAGTAAACCCCCATTAAATCAATAATCTTAAAAGGAGATTTCAATATAGTGTGCTCTTATTCGAAGTCATTTACGGGAATGTAGGGTGCCTTGTAAGAAAAAGATCCACCCTCGCCATCTGTAGTAGGGTAGTCAGAAAATTGATGTCTCGATCTATTTGTCCTCGAATTACTATCACGTTTTGGAGCCTCACGCAATAACTGGAATCGCACTTTCCCAGACGTGGGGATTGCTTTTTTCGCAGGGACTTCGAATATTGACGAATGAAGCCATCCCTTTATTGTGTCGTCGCATAAAAAACCTCCGGGAGAAGTTCTTTTACGGTTGAGAAGGAGATAGAATGGCGTCGTTTAAAGGAGCACCGGAGTTGGGAAGGCACGTAATTGAGCGAATAATTTAATTTTTCTCTATAATTTTTCATTCATTCTTCGAAAACAGAAGGCTGTTTTGGCGATGGCGGTGATTCTGAAGTACAGAGGGAAAAGAGAGCGCGTAAGGAAGTAATATAGTCGATATGTTCTTGGCATTTTCTGTTAGTAACTACGGTGTTTCTCAAGTCTAGATGGCTTAAAATCTGAAAGAAGTATGCACATTTAAAGTAAATTTTGCTTTACAATAATGCACAGACTTCTGAAGGTTGCTAGTTTGCATGGAAATAAAACACCAAAAATATTTTCTAGTAAACATTTGTTTTGTTTACATAAACAATATAAAATGCAAAATAAATGATGCAATATAATGAAAAATAAAATTTATTAAAAATGATTTAAATTAGTGGTTTAATATTTGGTTTTTTATAGAAGCCATGCAAAAGTTGATTAGTCAAATAATTTATTTTTGATTTTTTAATGTTATTATTATTGTTTAATGCAGCTAGCAATACAGATACAGGATCTTTTGTGCACACGAGGGCTAAATTTAGTACTACCCGGAGGGCACGTATAGCTTAAAAACATGCTACGGACTCGAACGCATCTCCACAAAGCTCTACGATCCTAATAGACCGGGACTGACTGTTTAAAGTGGATTCCGAATTTCTACAAACATCCATGGCATTGCCGGGATTCCAATCCAACGAATTAGTAAAGTAGATTTTTTAGTACCGAGCGCCAGAGCGCTAGCCAAAGTTGATCATTATTATATTCTGAATATTATTTTAATCAATATTTGAATTACATTATTTGAATCAAAAATATGTATTGATTCAAAATATATTTATATATCATTTCTGTGCGCATTCTATAAAAAAAATAACGCAGATTGTTGATGCCATTTTAAAATGGCGTATTTTTTGGGTACCATAAAAATGATTTTTGAAACAATCATTTGCCATTGCTAATCTTTTGCCACTTAAAAAATGACGTCGAAGAAAAAAGAAGATACTTAGAAAAAAATAATGAAGACATGGACTCTGCTCTAAAATTATCGTGTAATTGAAAACTCATAACCTTATAGTTTGAAATAAATTATAAAACAACGAGTAAAATTTTTTCTAACACTTAAGTATTTTTTTTTTTTATTAGAGCCTCATCATGTTTTTTGACTTTTATCAAAATCATAAAATTTGTAAAAAAATGTCTTTTAAACATGTCTTTTAAAGAGAAATTGATAGATTGTTTACGCAGGCGACAGTCTGTAAAATCTGTTTAGAAAAAGGAAAACAAGAACTTAAAAAGATTATGTGTTTTCAATTCATTCAATGAGCTAAATTTTATACTTTTTATACTCCTTTTGTATTTTTCATCTGAAAAATAGGTTATTACTTATTTTGTACACTAAAATAGATCACGTTGCATTTATGTACATAAATGCACCATGTACATGTTTATGTATTACATAAATACATAAGACTATTTCCGAGAGGAATTTTAGATAAAACTGCTCTTATTTGTGTGTTGTTTGAAGGGACACCGGAAAAACTTCCACCAGAATGTCGTTGCCAGAGGTTTGCACATACTATTCCAATGACCAACCAAAATCTAATCACTTATTAAGACAGTGACTGCAATGTACATCAGCAAGGATGCGAATCCCAACTTCAATCAATAACATCTACATAACGCTACATAACAATTTGTTATTAAGGTAAAATCTGGAGAAAGTTATTTCGTTAAATTTTAAAGAATATGAATCTATATAACTATATAAAATATTAAAAGAGAGAAAAGTTATTATTGATTTAAAGGAAAACTGACACTTCATAATGGAAGTTTAAGCCGTCTTCAGTTTAAGATGAGATAAAAGTTCCATTAAAATTTTCTCACTAGAAATACCAAGTCAAAAACGGTGCAAATTACGATACTACGCAAACATAATGTCAGATAAAAATAATACTATGATTTTAAGACGCGACATTTAGCTGCTTTTAGTGAATAATATAAATCGATGCCAAATGTCAATGAATCAATATTTTTAATGCAAGAAATTATCGAGAAGCTGGATGATTTTATAGGTCATTTAAAAATGAAATGCTTACAAAGTACATTAACGGCTTCACTTATTTCAAATATTTATATCATTGGTAACTGCTGTTTGAAAATAAAATTGTTTGAACCAATATGTTTGTGGTGACAGATTTTTTTATGTAAGAATACATTTATATGAGGATCTTTTAAAAATCGACGAATTTCACAAAATTTAGTTATTTTTTTCTAAGTTGAATTTCGATTATTTGTTAAAGGACGTCTTCTATTCGCATGCCAACCTATGGAATGGTCCATTCAGCCACGATTGACATTGATGTAAATCTTTAAAAATATCTGAGTAATTCTATATTCTCTTACATTAGGCATTATAATTTTACATACATTAATTTATAATCTTTAGTCAATATTTTTATTGCTTTCAAAAAGGTGTCTCAAATTAATAATATTTTATCAAAATCTTGCAATTCCTTCTTCTTCTTCGTTGGCACTATAGGCCTTGGCCTAATTAGCCTAAAGTGTGAAAAAATTACCGTAGAGCGACAAACTAAATCAAAGCTTCATTGGCGCAACAGTTCCATGGTGGACCAAGATCGTGTCTACCTATTGGTAGATTTCAAGACAGGAGATGTTTTCTTTTTACTGGGTTGGTCCATGTCAGACTTACACCTAACACTCTACAGTCATCTTAGACAGGGACCTACGGTTTAAAGTGGATTACGAACCACTACAAACATCCAAGGCACCGCGGGGACTTGAACCTGAAATCTGTGGCACCCGTCTCTAGTCACTCGATCATCAGGCCTCGTAATTCCTCTTGTAGCTGTAAATCTAAATTCCATAATTTAAATAAAGTAATAAATTTAAGGGTTAAATAATCAATTTTAAATGGAGGGGATGGCTACTACTTGTCGGTGTGCAACATTTTGCGTTTATATATATATATATATATATTGCTGAACATCGAAGACTCGATGGCGATTGTGACAACTTTAGTTGAAGCGTATGCAGCGTGCGGCTTACTGGGAGGTTTCAGGATTTTCTCCTATACGACATGCTAAAAAAGTCATTTGTCTCTAAGAATCCCCCCGAAAGTCATTTTTTATTCATCTCTTTCGCTGTTCGTGACAAACGGAAGTGGAACACATTGTCCATTGACGTACAACCAGAAAAAAAAAGGTTATAATGCAGTAATTATCCTTCTTGTCTCTTAATTCTTTTTCATCATTAAATGTCATATTATTAACATTAATTATCTGCGCATTAACGTATGACATCAACTTAATAAGAATATTTAATTTCTTATTATAATAGAACTATTACGGAAATCGCCTAATTATCGCCTATAACGGAAAATAACAAATTTTCCGTAATAGGCGATTTTTAAGAAACGTTTTTCGTTTTTTTATTTTTATTATTATTTTTTTGTGGTGTGAGATTATATAAAAATTTTTTTTTATATAATCTCATACCTCATACCTTAGACTCAAATATATTTTCCAATACAGTGTCGTGAAGGGAGACATTCTACACATTTTTTTAGAATAAAAAAATATTAAACTTTACTGAAGGTGAGATTTAAACATTTTATGAAATCTAAATCAGCAATAACATGTTAGTATAAAATGTTGCTGATATACTCGTGTCAAAATAGCTATCGAATCATATTATTTTTTGAAGCAGTGTCTTAAAATTTAACTAAATAAGTATAATTTAAAAAAATATAGATGTTATAGATTACGAATATATATATTATATATATAATAAATGTTATAGATTATGAATTATTTTAGCCTCAATACAAAAGCAGATGCAATCCGATTTATATAAATGAAATAATATTCTTTAGATAATCAAATAATTATAAGTAATTTGTTAATCCATGGAAACGAACGTTTGTGTTCTTTTATGTTATTATTTTTATTTAATTTTTATATTATTATTGTTTTTTTCATTTACTTAAAATGTTATAATTTCTATCGCTACGCTATCTCTTTTCTGTGAAATACATCATCCTTCTTTCAACTTATACCTATGAAAGTTTGTAGAAAAGCTGACCTAAAGATATGAAATGATTTATTCCGGTGATCATCTGATAAAGTGTCTGCATTTGTCCCTTTGTATTATTAGATGCAATATGGAATAGTTATTGTTATTTGTGTCAGTGAAATATAGATATGTAATAGATTCAACATTATATGTGTACAAATACAATGCATTGCGATCGAAATGAGCAAATAAATTTTGAATAAACACCTCCAAGTATGACATCGGAACTATTCTAATTATTAAGGTCTATTACATTGATAGTTTATAGTGAACTTTAACTTGGAAATTTTGCAGTGAACTTTAACATGGAATTTGGAATGGCTTGTGGGAATGTAGGGTCGGAAGTGACGTATTGAGGAACGAACGCATTTTAAAATCAATTTCTGGTAACAGTCAGGCTCAATGCCCCAATTGATATCCGTCACTTGAACGCGTTTCAAGTCTTCTGGATGGCCACCCGATGAGCTCTCTATTTTGTTCTTACTTCCGTGTTTGCAATTGCGTCATTTACGAAACTGCTGTTGACTCAGTTGAGGACCTCATTGATCCACTATCCATTGCGGCTTCGAGAGTGGTCAAACTGCTTGGATTCTTTGAAACTGTTCACCAATAGCTCCTTCGACGCTATCAAGCTATTACTGTGGGTGGTCGCAATTTTAGGCATTTATTGTCAACATTGAATCAAAGAAGCACTTTGCATTGATGTTTTAACAAGCAATGGTTTTCTTTCTTTGTCTCATTTTTTATGTTTGTGCACCGGTACGTTCACTTCTGACCCTACATTCCTATATAAAAAATGTATGCTTTAGTAAGTTGTATCATCTGTCAAAGTTTATCCCACGAGCTTTGAACTATCCTGTAGTTCTGATACTAATGTGCATTCCTAATGATTGAATCTATACTTGAATTCTTATAATACAGTATTAAATTACATACGGTAAAAACCTATTGATTCATTAACATGATGTAGTATTTGGTATTCAATATTTAAAACAGCATTCAGTATTCAATATTTATTTATTATTTAAAACAGTATATAGTATTCAATATTTAAAACAGTTTTTAGTATTCAGTATTTAAAACAGCATGCGTTAAATTAACAGCAGCTAAATTAACAGGTTAAAGCCTTATTGATCCTAATTCTTTTTTTTATCCTAATGCAGCTGGCAAAAACTTAGATAATTGTCTTGGATGCCTTAAGGCAAGCATTGCACCGGCGTTACTCACTTAGCACTACTACGAGAAAAGTGTTGCTTGAAGATAAGCGGAGTAACAATACCTCCGCAACGCTCTGCGATCATTTTAGACCTGGACCTACGGTTTAAAGTGGATTCCGAACCACTATAATCATCCATGGCACCGCCGGGACTCGAACCCGAAACCTGAGGTACCGAGCGCCAGAGTACTATCCACTCGGCCATTCAGGTTCTTTGATCATAATTCTAACAATACGTATTTTTCGTTTTCTTAATTTTAATTTTGCATTTTAGGAAAAAAATTTCTGAAATCAAACTTTATTTAAAAAGACGAACTATTAAAAGGGTTAATTTTTAAGAATCAGTAAATCGATAGCCAAGATATCATCCTATTCCAAGCTTTGAAAGTTTTTTTTTTTTTTTGAACACAACATGAATTTCAGTGTTAAGCGTGTACAACTTCGAATCTAAAGTATTGTGCATTGAATATCAAAATTTTCCCGATTCCTCAGACATGCAGTCCATCCAATTAAAACGCCGATCGGGCCAATTTGCCAATTTCTCTCTCCAATTCGCCCACGGCACCGACTTGGCGTGAATTTAAGTTCTCGGTGGCGAGTGTTAATTTGTTGGATAAATGACGACAGTCATGTCCATGATAAATCTCGTTGCGCGCAAACACGGAGAAGGGCTTTCCGTCTATTACCGCGAGAGGGCGGCCTATTTATTGGTTTCTTAACGATTTCGCGCCGAGAGGGTGTTTGCAAATCGTTGCTCCCTCATCGTCTTTTCGACCAATTAATGAAGTTCCCATCGGAATGGAAATGCTTTAACTGACTGTGTGCTCTCTTTCGTATTTCTGTTTCGCGCTAAACCGAAGATGGCCCATCTTTAAGCTTTCTTAAGAAATATTTTAAAGAAAGAAAAAAATGTGAAATCCAATTAAGAGTTTTACTTTATCATAAATATAAATGACTTTTTCAATTATCCAAAATAATCATGTTTCTTGCTATCTAAAACAGGGCTGCAAAAGGCGCATACCACGGTCTGTAGGCCACATTCTGCCCGACATAATTTTTCTCGCCCCTTTTTATATATCCATGTTACTAAAAATATTTAAAAAAAAGGGCTCGCAGTAGATCTACCTCCCGGTGGTGCACCTGGTAACACTTTTTTAGTGGCTAAAAGTTCTACAACTTGGCATTATGTCTTCCTCCCCTCACTTTGATACTCTTCGAGTGCTACAGTGGAATGCCGGTGGACTGTTTCAATCCAAGAGCGCAGAGCTTTTGTCGACTCTGTGTGAGAAGGATATCGATGTCTTTACTATTACGGACAACCGACTGCCTGCGAAACCATCTTTACAGATTCAAAATTTTCCTTCCCCGATATGCACCTCTGGAGAGGCCATGGACTCCAGGCATCTACTTCACTGTCTTGCTCTGTGCAAGACTTTTGTCGCCGAGCGATATTGGGAGGCTAGAGATATGTTAGATTAATGAACTCTGTTGCAGCATGTTTTGTTGTATTCTCTGTTCTTTTTTTTATTTTTCGTTGTTCTTTTTATTGCTGTAACTGTTCATAATCTGCCATTGGAAATAAAAAAATATTTTTTTTTAAATGTTTACAAATTTGGATGACAAAATTAAACGAGAAACATGACCCATCATGACAGTAATCCATTTCTTCATGTAGTCTTTTCAATAAATTCAGGAGTTTGGGAAATACATCCAAAATAGTTTTCAACTCTCAAAGAACCTGTAGCTGGGCGATTATCCAGGAAAGAAATCCAGAAAGTTTTATCCAGAATTTAAGAGGATGAGTCTTGTATGGAATTAGAATTACGGTTAATTTGCAACTTTATTTGGCTTTATTGTTGCTATCGAATTGCTTTTGTCTTGTCTAGAACAATGGAATAGCTTTATTTTAAAGTTCTGCCTTTCAGCCTCATTGGAAGACTACATGGCTCTTTCCCCTCCAGTTTCTGCAGATAAAGCTCACCAGTTTTTACTTGATTTGGGATTCGTTAGTACCACTGCATTTTAAATATCTGGCAATTTTTCGACAAT
Source organism: Caerostris extrusa (assembly GCA_021605095.1). NCBI lineage: Eukaryota > Metazoa > Arthropoda > Arachnida > Araneae > Araneidae > Caerostris > Caerostris extrusa. Next base: position 97,036 of record BPLR01008975.1, on the reverse strand, counting down.
TATTGCTGGATTAGAGGAAACAATTGTGGTTGAAACATTAGATTATTATATTCCAACAAGAGAAATTTTTTACTTTGGTGAAATAAAACATAATTGTCTGCTAGAAATAAATATCATCATAAATATATAACGATAACGTCATAAATATATAACGCAAAGCACGTGACTTGATATTGATGTATTTTAAGTATTAGCGAGTCGATAAGGTATTAGCAATAAATTTCTGCAATTAAAAAATTTAAAGTCGCTTGAAAAATGAACACCTTTGTAAATTAAATTATTTGTGGTACTGGAAGAAATAAATTGATATTTTTAATAAAAACTTTAACCCTTACATATTGTTAGAGATGCAACCGACATTACAGTAGAACAACATTACTTTCACACATGGTAAAAACAACTGTGTCGGGCCTCCTAAAAAAATACTAACTTAACATTTATTATTAAACAAAAACTTTAGTATACAATGTACAATGAGAGATATTCACAGCGGCAAAAAAAAAAAAAAAAATTTGAATCATAATAATGTTTGATTTTTTTTTTCAATAAAAGAAAAACTGAATTTGTTTCATATAAATAAAAAAGATCATAATTGGTACGCTCATTGTTGTATATATAATAGACAGCTTTTACATTTATAATTTTAATTTTTATTTTTTTTTTTGTGCGACCCGCAGTTTGAAATCGACTTGTGTCGTAGCGCTTGTTTAATTCCGAAGCTGAACGAAATAAAAGCTTTGCGCTCTGACCTCTGTTTGATTAAAAGGTCGTCTTTGTTTGTCGAGAAGATCGCTTCTTCCGGTTTCGTTTTTATTGTCACATGGAAGGCCTTCCTACTTTAAATCGAATTGCAAACAAGAACTCGTGTTTCACGTAATTAAAAAACACTTTATCGCACAATCGACATAAAAAAAATTAGATTCTAAATTTAGATCAAGAATTGAAGATGTTATCTTTCGATTTTCACTCGCAAAAAGAAAAAAAAATGTTTTATCGATTAGACATGCACCACGACTTGCACGGCGGCGAAACAATTTAAATGTTATTCACTCGGTACAAAAACTTTTTATTAAAATAAAAAAAAATATATATTTAACAAAATTTGAATGTTGAATTGCTTAATCGAGTATTGTTTCGAGAAATTAGAAATATATTTTTTACTTAATAATTATCCATATCATTTTTCTTGCGTATATTGTTTGGCCTAATATTTCGCTTTTGCATATCGCAAATACTCCATATACGGGGATTTTGATAGTACTTTTATGGGACAATTGCCTCAGATTCGTGTATGTCGTATGGAAGACAATCCGAAAAAACTACCACTAAATACATGGAGCAGAAGCTGGTTTCTGAAAGTTACAAAAATTAGAAAATACGTGCCTGTAAAATTTTTATCCATTGAAATTTAATGAAATTTGGCACAAAAATTAATCAAACCGTACTTTATAAATTAGGTACAAAAGGAAAAAAATAGGTTTAATTAACGTCTTGAAAACATACAAAATGGAAACATAAAAAAAAATTTAATGACTGAGTTTAATGTGTCATCAGTATTTGACATGTGCTATTTATTATTTATATATTTCTTATTGTATTTATAAGAATCTCTTTTGACAGACATGTATTTAAATACAAGTGTTTTTAGATGTGAATATCATTTTACAGAAATCACTTGATAAAAAACTGTTTCGCTCGTTTACTCAACAACAAAAAAAAAAAAAAAATCGAACCTAATTCTTATTAAATCAAATGATATCATATGTATATTTTTTTTTATTACTATATTTATATTTTATAACATTGTTATGTAATACATATAAATTGGTTTCTGAAAGTTATGAAAAAGCATTTTTTAATTGTAATTGTGCTTTGTATTCATTGAAATTTAATGAACTTTGGCAAAAGCATTAATCAACGCAAATTAGACAGAAAAGAAGACAATAGGCCTTTTATTTGTCTTGATAGTACGCAAAATATATAGAAATTCAATAAACTTGGTATCTGAATTCAATGTGAGGTCAACTTCATTATAAAGTGTAATATAACAATTTTCAGCCATTCTGGCATGATATTGATGATCTGTGTTGAAAATGATGGCATATATTAATTCAGTTTGAACCAAAGTCCATTGCCTCCTCAAGGCAGGTCAAAGACCTAAAGGGTTGTTGGGAAAAGATTTAAATGCAGCAATATGACTTCTTAGATCACACCAAACTTGCTCCATATACCAATCAAGTTTTGTGAACAAACTGTCCAAATCATGCATACAATAGCTCCTTCATAAAGGTAGTTCTTCAGAAAAGGAACTCTATGTGGTTCAGCAAATTGAAGGTGTCAACAGCTGCACTTGATTACGAACAGGGGATTAGATCAAGAACGTCACCTCTATGTAGCTGAACAATAACGATGCCCTTTGGGGCGATATACATATTAGTTCACCATCCAAAGACGCATGTCTCTTTCACTAAAGTGACAGGAAAACAATGGGTTCCCTTCAACAAGATACCGACAATCTTCTTAAGTCATTTTGCAAACAAAGTCTTGCCCCGTCAATTAAGAGTGCATTGATTTGAATTTCAATTTATCTGCCTAAGTACACAAATAAATCTTTCATTTCGGTGGCATAGAGCGAGAGGTACATACAATGTTGATGCCCTTGTGTACAACCTTCTTTCATGAAGCCTTTTGTATATAAAGGATTTGGCTACCTGCTCGTACAGTTTCTGCCACAAAGATATGAGATGTGTTGGTGTAGAGGGTCTGTGATTCCTTTCAGTAAATAATAAATAATAAGGTAAATAATCTATTAACACCGGGACTGATATCCGAGCGACTATACGCTCTGGCTCTCTGTGCCCCAGTTTTCATGTTCGAATACCGGCGGTGCCATGAATATTCGTAGTGGTTCGAAATTAACTTTAAACAGTAGGTTCTGGTCTAATAGGACTGTAGGACGTAGAACTGACAAACGTACTCCGTAAAAAGAAACCCTCCTCTGTCTCGAAATTTGCAGTAAGCAGGTGGCCTCGGTCCATCATGGTATGGTATCAGAAAGTTAGTTATTAATAAAAATAATTCAATTTACAGCATTTGTAATTCTAAATCTTGCAAGGTTGTATCTTCAAGAAGTTGATTCTGTTCTTAGTAATGCAATCAGCATTGTTAACGAACTATTGAAAAGACTCACATTCAACCATCTTGCTACACAGAATCGATTTTGACCCTCCTGTATTCACCTGATAGCTCACCATCTTAATTATCCAGATAAATGCCCAATATTCGTATCTAAAACATAACTGTTTTGAAACTTTTTACAGTTTTTAATTGCATACGTTTTAATGCCTGCTTTCAGCCATGTGTCCAGTGACTTTAAATGAAAGCACTTCCACTAATTTGCATATCATATTCTGATGTAGTATTACATTTTAAGTACACTGAATAATTTGTTATGAAAATTAAAGCATTTTTGCTTGGCATAATCGCAATTTTTCATATGTTTTGTAAATTCTTAGAAACCAGTGTACAACATTTTAAAACCTAAATATTGTAAAAATGGAAACCATTGGCAATTCATTTTTTGTTTTTTTTACTACAAAAATTGAAACAAATACTTAAAGCCCTTATTAAATCAATGTAATTATACAGAAACTATTTCATTTATTTTTTTATTTTATTTTTACTTTTATCCTTATATTTTTTTATATATATCTTTCAGATTATTTCTTTCGAACGACCACACGAAATTGATCTGCGTGTGCACACATGTTCAAAAAAAAAACTGTTTATTTGGATGAAACAGCATTGCTCTTAAATTTTCTAAACAGCGAGTATCAAAATGTTAACAGCTTAACATTCTTTCGTATTAAAAAAAAGACACATGTCCAGAAAATCCATGCTATATTTAACACTATTTATTTTTTCTGCAAATATTCTATTTCTTTTTCAGTTCGTTCTGTACTATCTGATATATTATATCCAATACGAAAAAACAATTAATTCTTTTAATGTTGCCTGATTATTTGTAATAATCTGTTGGTTATCAATAATTGCCATATGGGAAGGACATAGAAGACCATTAGGATGGGCCATATGCTACTATAACTAGCTATTAACTATAATATTAACAAATTAGAAATAAATCTTATTTTCTTCTATTAATGATGTTAAAATATTTGAAAAAAAATTTCAGATTTTTCTCGTAGAATAAATTTTGTTATTATTTATGTAAATTATTTTCAATTAAGGGTAGCGCAATACTGCTTTATTTCATAAGTGCCTTATTATTTTATATCCTTATAACTTTCGTTGATTACTACGCTAACAATAATTGTAAAAAAAAATGTGTGACATGTGCATTTTAATAAAATAAAAATAACCATTTAAAATTCGAGGTCAAAAATCAAGTTCTTCCTAGAAATTTTCAATTTTCATTTATTCAGAAAAGATATTAAAAAAATAGTTTGTCTCCAACATTCCTTTTAAGTGGAAACATATCAAGCCCTTTCTTCCAAAAGCACTTTTTTTTTCCAAAGATTCTTTTTCCCATTGTTCTATTAGAAGTTTAAAATGATTACTTTATTTTTGAAAAAAATGGTACTTTGTTTTCTGATTTATAGTGTATTTAAGGGAACCGAAGAACTTGATTCAGAAAAGAGCAGATTCAATGACGACTCTAACTAATCAGGATGTTTGTTGTCAGTCAAGATGTTGATGACAGTCTGGCCGTTTCTCCCATATAAGAAAAAAAATGCGACGCAGTTATCCCTGAAACTTCTCCAGGAAGGCAATATCTTCTTCTCATCTCTCATCGGGGGCAGATTGTGGTATATATAAAGTGGTACGCAAGTTCAAACAAATGTGCTGAAAAAAAATTTTTTTGAAAAGCAGCTTCTTCGCATTTCATGTTGTGCAACCTATTCAGTAACCTTTCTTTTTTCTCCATACCTCACCTCCGTATACTTAGGGTTATGTAACACCCTATCAGGATGAGGAAATACGTGGTTCTCATATGTAACACGAAAAGCCTTCCGAAAGAGCTTTTAAGGATAATTGTCCGCAGTGTACCGCACGGGAGAAAACGCGCCCACAAGGCAGCCTGATTATTGATGCGAGATGGTCTTATGCATATTTAAACTTCCGCCATCGAGTCAGTGAGATGTGATTTTTAAGTAGTGATTACAACAATGCTGCCAACAGATTGAAACTTTAGCCCTCTTACGTACTAGTTGCTTGACTCGGGGCTCAGTGGCAACGTGCGCCGCTGGTGAGCATTAGGGCTAACGTTCCATCCACTGGCGCAATTGTTGTGGACACTCGATGGGGTTTGTGATGTTCAGCACTCGTTGGTCGGACTACCTGGTGGGAGTTTCCCAGATTTTCTCCCATACGATACGAAATAGCGGGCTGGTTCAACCTAAAGTTCTCCCTGAAGGCATTGCCCTCTTTCTTCAGCAACTCGGAGCCAAGTCAAACTTCTACCTACAGGTGTTCTTTTTCACAACAGAAGCTGTCACCTTTCCCTCCATTCATGAATAGACTGCTCATGGGGTGTCCCGTCTCACACTGTCGGGCACTGAGCATTAGTTCCAACAACATAACAACGTACTAGGTGCTCACTTTACCATTGCCAATGGGCAAAAACTATATTGTTTATTAGCCCATTATACAGCAATTAATTGTTCATTAGCTCATATAAGCCCGGCTACAGCAATTCATTAGCTCATGCGCCATATTTTATAGATAATTTATTTTTGTGTTTGAATATTAATGGATGGTCCTCCTATTCCACTTGTGTACACCACGAACAGTTCATTTGCCTTCCAGATAGACTTTTAGGGGTACTGTCCCGCATTTGGGAGAAAAACTCAAATTTCCACCTGACAACCTGAGAATCGATGCGGAAAGCTTTACAAACGTTAACGCTCATCTAACGTTTCATGTCTGATAGCAACGACTGCTACCACTGACTACGGCCCTTGTTACAAGATTTTAAATCTGGAAATGCACTGCGGGAGAAGTGCTTCTGACTGAGATAGAAGATAAAAAAAAATAAAGTAACTGACCTACATTTGCGTGTTACATAAAAGAAAACGCAGAAAACAGTCTGACTATTGTACGTCATCAAATCGTCTTCTTCGTTTCTGGCAGCAGTAGCCGCAAGTAGTGTATTCGAATCTAAGCTATCCCACACACAACCTTCGGGCGATTTACAGAGGTGTGGAAAAAGGACTGTATTTATTTTTAATGTTGACCATGGATGGAACAGGCTCTATGTTCTGATTTTTACCGGAGTATGAAAAATAGACTACAAAGAATTCAAGCTAGAAGAAAGTTGGTTCTTTCCTTTTTTTTTTTTCAGAGGAACCTTGTGTGCCAACCCAAAATCCTTTCCCCCGATAAAAAAAAATCTCTCGATTCCTCCTCTGCAATCCGAGTTTGTCTAAGCAAGAACTTCCTGAAAGTTTTGGGAATAAATAGAGAAAAAGAATATGCATTAGTGAATCTACAACCGCGTTTCTTTTTTTTCCATAAAAGGGACATATAGGCCTTTCTTGGAATAAAATAGCGTAATCTCTGCTCTCTTATGGTTAATCCCGAATGAAAACATCTTTTTCCTTTCTTGTTGTGACATCTCTTTTATGAGATCTTAAGTTTGACTTCAATCCATCAGAAAGTTTTTATACAATTATTTATTCATTTTTTTGTAAAATTTCTAAATATTTTTTTGTACAATTTAAAAAAGGTTTTTGTAAAATTTTATTTATTTTTTTTTTTTTTTGTATTTTTTTTTATTTATTAATTTTTTTGTAAAATTTTAATTTTTTCTTTTGTAAAATTCTGTACTTTTACCATATTCAATATTTATTTGATGTATTTTACTTCAAATTCACTTAAAACAAGTCTTGTATAGCAATTCGAAACTTGAAAAGAAATTTTTATATTTATTAATTTTCCCTGACTCTTATAAACACGTTTTTACGAAGTGTAAGTGAAGTATTTGAAAGTGCAGTTATTTTTTTATCATGCGGAAAGAATGATAAAAATAAAAAAAAATATTTTTTAAACGATAAATGATAAAATATTTTTAAATGATAAAGTAAATTTAAATGATAGAGTATTTTTTTATCAACGGGGAAAGAATTCGTAGATTAAAATGACTTAATTTTGTATGCATCGAAAAATATTTGATTTTGGAATATATTTTTACTGAGATTAAACAGAAAGTAAAAGGTAAAAATTTAAACGGTACTTTCTTTAATGGTTGATAATTTAATAGCAATAATTTAGTTATTTTTAATTTTTTTTCTATTTTTATCGATATTTTGATGAAATTTATTGAAATCCTAATAATTTATTTACTTTCATATTTTCAATTTAATGTTAATTTTTAATTTTTATAGATGCAATTATTTATGGATATCGTTAAATTTGATCAAATTGTATATTTTCATTTTATAAATAAAAATGCAGCTAGATTGTGTAACACGTTGAGCATTATTCTTTTAAATTAACCCTTTGCACTCGAGTGCTCCGGAGCGGAGCCATTTTAAATTATTTCGTTATTAAATTATTTTTATTATTTTCCTAAGATCATATTCACATGTAAGTTTGATATACGCATTAAAAAAGAAACGCATTATTTATATTGTTATTTGCATTGTCTCCATAGCGGAGCCCTCGAGCTTGAAGACAAATTTTAAATGGCTCCGCTCCAGAGCCCACGAGTGCAAAGGGTTAAAGTATAACATTCGTTATAATTTTGCCAAATTAAAATTCATTTTCCTCATTACTGAATTTGGCTATGTATCTGTTACTTTTTTTTAAATTTTAGTCTTGCGTTTCATTTATATATGACACGAACAGCCTACTACGGGTAAAAGAAAAAAGCATTACCTAACAGAGGACTTTTGGAGATAATAGATGTTTTAGATGTTTTAGTCGGGGTTTTAGTTCAGTTGTGGCATTTAAGGGTGTTCAAGTTAGAGTGGTAAAAATATGTCCCCATTATCATTGTAATAGCAAATCACCCAAATTTTCGAAAGTTATTATAGTAAATCACCCAAATACTCGAATTAAATTACAGTAAATCACAAAATATTCGAGTTTAAATTATAGTAAATCACCCAAATATTCAGAAAGGTATTTTGTTGCGGAATATTTGAAAGAACCCATCATTAATAGAAAAAAATACATTTCGTCGAAAGATATATGCTCCTTTTTTAAAAATTTATTCTCATTTTAATGTATTTTCGGCGGGTATTTTTTGTCAGTATCCTTTTCAAAGAATAGATTTTGTTTTATACGTTTTAAATAACGACCTCTAATTCAGTTTAGCGTTAAAACATTTGCATTAATCTGACACGTGCAGTGCCGAACGGAAATTGCAATTGATTTTTAGCGTTTCTATAAAATGCAATTTAATTCCCTTTTCCAATTTTTAAGTGAGCTATCTCTTATTACTTTTTATGTCAGTTTTTCTGATTTAAAAGAATTCAATTATTTGTATTTTAATAAAGCATTTCTTTAAATAAATGTAATTTTTTTTGACCGAATGGAAAATTCTTTTCAAAAGCTTGAATTTTTTAATAAATCTCAATTCCAATTTGCGAGAAACTAGACTTGTAGTCCGACGAGTAAAACCTAACCAAGTGGCTATCATTGCTTTCAGAAACGGGGAGACACGGCCATGATTAGACAAATTGTGTAAAAGCAACTCGCATCGATAATCAATCTTCCAGGTAGGAGTTTTTCGGGTCTTCTCTCATACATTGAGCCTGATGGCCAATTGGGCTAACGCTCTGGCCTTTGGGTACCACAGGCTCCAAGTTCAAATCCTGGCGATGGCATGGAAGTTTATTAGTCGTTCGAATCCGCGTTAAACTGTAAGTCCCGGTATAATTAGCCCTCGTGTTCAAAAAAAAAAATGACAGAGTGATAAACCAAACAAAACCATATCCATACATTGGGGGAAGTTACCCCTAAAAGTCTTCCTGGAAGGTTGTGTCCCACCCCTCATCACCCAGTAGGGCACATTTTGTGTTATGTATAAGTGGAGCACGAGGTCCACAAATATTCAACAACAGCATCGGTGACCTTTGACCATCGGCACGTTATATATTATATTACTATATACGTTATATAATACGTATATTTGTATTATTAATTAAGCTAAATTCTCCCTTCCGGAAAGAATTTTTAGGGTAACTGATCTGTATTTGTATGTTGCATTGAAGATAACATGGCAAATTTCCGCCAATTTTCCTCAATAACTTCATATCTTCTCATTTCTGAAAGCAGTGACTGCAACGGAAGCAGCTAACAGATTAGAACCTGAAGCCCTGTACCCCACTACCACGTATCGGGTTATAAAGACACTTAATTATAGCGTAATTGTTTATCATTATGCTCCCATATTTTATGATATGTATACACACGTATGATATGTATACACAATTGCACACGTTTTATAAAATTTGTAGAATAAAATTTGTAGAAAATTTAGTTTACTACAGAAATACAATTTTCGAAACAGTTTTGTCGGTTGTTTTAGGGAATATCACTAACTATAACACATTATAAACCAATTCTAATATCGAAATAAATAATTACAAAAAAAAGATGAAATTTTTGAACGTTTCAGTATAAAATAATTATTCTAAGCCACTATTCGTTGAATAATATGTGGGCTCATACTTTCATTTAAAATTAACGATTTACTGCCCACTTCAAAGAGGATTTTTTTTGTAAATTTAGAATTCTTATAAGAATTATTTTTGTTGTTTCTAAGAATTGTAATTATTTCTCATTTTTATAAAAACTCATAATTACTTTTATTTTAAGAAAAGAATATACGATTTCATTTTTAAATTTCAATTAATTTTTATATTAAAGTGCAAAAAGTTAATGATTAAAATACAAAAATAAAAAAAAACACCCAGTTACAATAGATTATTATAAGATTGCAAATAGAATTCTTTTTATTATTGCTTTGTTATGATTGGTTTTCAGCGTCTCCGGTAGATTTTTCAATTTTTTTTTCTGCTGGTTTTTTTAAAACAAACTATTTATTTTTATCTCAAATTTTTGTGGAATGTTCTAGAAATACAGATCTATATACAAATCTACGGGACTTCAAGTAAATGAAATTTATTTTTAGCAATGTCTTATATATGTATTGAAAGTATTTCCCAATTTAAAAAATATGTTCTCTTCTACTTTTATGCTTATTATACATAGTATAGACATATTTTCAATTTGTTCTTCTATTTGTGTAGATTTTTTAATATATTTTGTAATTAATTTTAAATTTATGTTTTGCTATTGTTTGTTCTTTTTATTTTGTAATTTATGAAACTGTTTGAAATTTATAACTTATAAATTGTACTTGTTGTAACATTGTAATAATATGTTTGGTAAATAAATTATTTTTATTAAATATAATTATACATATATATATATATATATATATATATTTGATGAAATTAAAAAATAAACAGCAAATGCATAAGAAATTTATCAAAATTTGTTCCCATTATACTTTTTTTCGAGATTATATTAGTATATATTGAGATTATATTGATTATACCGAGATTATATTTGATTATACTTTTTTATGTTGTTTTATGATGTTTTAATGACAATGATGATGTTTTATGATGTTTCATAATAAATTAAAAGTGTACATAGATCTCCTAAAGTTTGATATTAAATAATTGTTTAATAAATCTGTTTATTTAGAAGATTATTCTTTATTTATGAAAACAACATATTGCAAGAAATAGTTTTTGTTAACATTTTTAGCATTTTTATCCTTAATATTTATTAGTTTTCAAAGATTTGACTTTCTTTTACTGTTTTCCTTTTTCTTGCATTTCAACTTTGTATTTCCTTTTTCTGATTTATCTTAAGATTACAATTTTTTTCTATTCTAGAAAATAGAGTTCTATTTTCCTGTAAGGATGTTCTGTTATTACATAGAAATTATACATTTTTAAATTTACATCTTTCTGCTAGCAACAATGATTAAAATTAAAAGTAAAATACTAATATATGAATAAATCACGCTCTTTTTTTTTTTCTGGCATGCTTAAAAATAGACTTTGAACTTAATACAGTAGTTATTTAATAAATTTATTGAGAAGACCATTTTATTATAAAAAATAGATTCTAAGAAACTATTTTTTTTTTTTTATCTACTGTAACATTTTCTAACAAATGTACGTTGCTTTTCAAATATAATTTTTCCCTTTCCGTTCAGGTTTATTCTATTTTTAAAACATTGGGTTTTCTGACTTTCCTTGTTGTAAATTTTAAAAATAAAATGCTGATTACAAAGAACTAATTCATCGTTATGTATAATTACATTAATTTTATTTTGGTAAAGGTTTAGATATAGATGAGAGAGTAAGCTTATTATACACAGATTTATTCAATTGTATACACTGATTAATACATTTTAATGAGCTCAATATCATTTATAAAAATTTAATTATTATAATATTATTTTGGTAATGTTTTAGATATAGATAAGACAGTAAGCTTATTATACACAGAATTATCCGATTGTATACATTGGATAATATGGTATATATTATAATAATCATAATTTTTTATAATAATAATAATAATAATTTTATTATTATAATTTCATTTGGTAAGGGTTTAGATATAAATGAAACAGTAAGCAATATTCACTGAATACATATGATTTTTTAAAAAATAAATACAAGAATCAAAGATTTAAAAACGATTATTTAACGATGTTAAATAAAAAAAAATCAAATTTTAATATTTAAAAAGAAAAATGGAATAAATATAAAAAACACGAAAATTTAAAAATAAAATATTTAAAATTTATTTACGTAATCTAAGAGGCAAACAAAAGGTATTTTGAAATTAGAATACATTTTTTAAAATTTAACATTTCTGGTTTCAAACAGCCTATTTATAAATCATACCTTATATTTAAAAAAACTGTTAATAGATAAAAATGTAATGAATATGCATAGGATAATTTACATAACTATCGTATAATTATCCATTTTACATTTGGTTTGAACAAAAACTAATTTTTTTTTAACATCCAAATAATTTAATTTCTTTCTTAGAAATATAGAAATATGCAAGTAAAAACAGACGACGTCTAATAATAATAGTTTTAAAAACGTAAATTTAAAAATTGCTGTTTTTATTTAATTAAAAAATAACTCTTAAGAATTGGTTAATAATTTTTGGTTTACTTTGAAAAACAACTGTAAGAAGGCCTTTTTTTCAATAGATGCATTATTTTTCTTATTTAAGACGTAGTCAAAATGCGTAAATAATTCAGATAAGTTGCCTTTTAATTAAACAAAGACAGTAATTCTTCTTATTAAATTTAGCTTTTCAATCTCTAGTGTAATATTCATCAAATATTCTCAAACATTTTTAATCTTCAAGCGAAAAAGAATATAATGCTTAATTGTATTTTTTTTTAAGTGTAATTTTTTTAGTAAAATTAAGATTTTAAACTATTTAATTTAAAGAACCCACAGAAGAATTGCAAATGGTAAATGTCATTATATCTGTTTATGCCTCCGTATTCACATTTCACGAAAATATGTTTTTTCTATTGTTTGATTTTTATTAATTAATAAATAATTCGTAAGCAATTGAGCGAAATAAATTAAGAATTTTTTTTTATTTGTTTTTCTTGAATTTAAAATAGTAAATATTTGAAACTTTTTTTTATTACGTTTTTTTTCATATACAGTATTTATTCATTTATACAAATGCAAAATATGCATTTATATAAATTGTCTAATGAAAAAAAAAATATTAAGCCAAGGAATGAAAATTCATTGCTTTGAAACAATTTACGAAGAATATGTTTTTCATTTTATTTACATTTTTTAAAATTATTTGAATAATTTCGTTTGGAAAAAATAAATGGTTATAACAGAAGTTTTCGCTTGAAAACAATTAAGTTAAATAAATTTAAATCATTTAATTAATAAATTTCAATACTTGTTCAAATATTTAAGAGCTATAAGAAAATTTTTTAATCATTTTGATAGATTTAAATTATTTTTGAAGAAGACAGTTTTGGTTTATTTTTTTTATATTAAATATTTCAACTGCTGCTTTAAAATACTAATGTTACGCTTCCGGATTTTATTTTCAAATTATGCTCAAATATACTAATTATATAATTAAATATTGGATGGGAGCAATTAAATACTCTAAACAGTTCACTTTATTTAATATGGAAGGCTGAATTTGAAAAATTGTTTTTAAATTACTATAGAAAATTTGAGAGAAGCAGACAAATTTTAACAAATTTATTTAGTTTGATTACATTTATTTAGTTTTAAAAGTATTCAAAATTTGAGTACCATATTGTAAAATTTAGAATGAACTAAAATTCTTTTCCCGTCACAATTATCTGAAATTTTAAAATATTTCTATTTCTTCCTAGAATAATAACTAAAATTACATCATGAGAATCCCCTTCCATAAACAAGAGAAAAATTTCTGAGACACTGTATTTTTGTATCGCTTTAAATGCTTCACTATTTAGGCATAATATTTAATTTTTTTAGGCATAATATTTATTTTTATTCATATTTTGTTTTATTTTTCAATAACAGTTGCTTAATTGTTTATGTTGTCAATTTTGTTTTTACATTAATTTTCTTAATACCCAAAAAATATTTTTTTCTAACGCAGCTGGCAAACACTTAGACAGCTTGGTCTTAAATGCCTTAAGGCAAGCGCTGCACAGACGTTACTCACTTTGCATTGCCCAGGGGGCGCGTGTAACTTGAAGATAAGCCACGGACGCGGAGTAACAATGCCCCCGCAACGCTCTACGATCCTATTAGGACCGCGACCTACGGTTTTAAAGTGGATTCGAAACCACTACAAACATCCATTGCACCGCCGGGATTCGAACCCGAAATCTGTGGTACCGAGCGCCAGAGCGCTAGCCTCTCGGCCATTCAGGCCCCACCCATAAAATATAAGGGTATCGATTTGAGGTGGTGGGCTTTCCGCTTTCAATTTTGGACATTTTCCTGAAATCTATAATTTTTTAAAAATTTCTTTCAAGACCTTTTTTTATAAAATTGCTTGGAATTCTATAGTTTTTTAAGATTTCTGTTATGCGTTTTATTCTTACAATAAATTCTATATTCAGTATCTTAAACTAAATATATTCGTTGAAAAGGCGTCATTTTTCAAGAGATTTACAGATTTCTTTTAAAAATTATCCTTCCTTGATGAAAAAAAAAAAAAAAAAAACTTTTTTTAATTTAATTTTTACAACATATTCATTATATTGGGTGCGCAGAAGATCTACCTCCCCGTGGTGCACCTGGTAACACTTTTTAGTAGCTAAAAGATCTGCAACTTGGCATTATTGTTAAATTAATGAACTCTGTTTCAGCATGTTTTGTTGTATTATTTTGTTGTTGTTGTTTGGATGTTGTATGGTTTTTTTCGTTGTTCTTTTTTTTTTTTGCTGTAACTGTTCGTAATCTGCTATTGGAAATAAATAAATAAAAATAAAATAAAAACATATCCATTATTGTAGGATTAAGCTGCACATCGGACCGGCCGATTATATTTTATGATTTTTTTATTGTTTTTATGATACTGTTGTGGATCATCACTTATATATAGTCGAACAAAATTAAGAAATGTTTTGCACGTGCTTTTTAAAATATTCCTGATAATAAAATGGTATATTTTATATTTGTATAACATTTTTAAGAAATTTTTCTTCCTTTCAATTATTGAATTATTTTTATTCTAAACACATTTTTACATTTTATTTTTAATAGATAAATTGTATTTGTAGTATTTAATTTATATTGCTTATATATTTGTCGTATTTATTTTATGTTAATGTTCAATATTTGTGAAGTAGTAATAAATCTAATTTTCTTCCGTTTATATGAATACATTTTTAATAAAAGACCATAAGTATTAACATTAGTACTTTTGGGTAAAATACGTTCCGATACGGTATCGCGAGTTACTCGAGTATTTTATCGTTACAGGGGTACTAACTCCCGGCGTTAAATCTGCTACTTCGTGGTTCTTAGTTAAATAACAGGTGGGCTGAAAAGTTCATTGGCTGACACATTGATAGCTCTACTAGTATTAAATCCATATGATTTTTAGTTAGCCCTAACCTTCAAAAGACACGTATATAAATTTGACAGCTGTTGCACTTTAAGTATGTGAGTTATAGCATTCTTAGTGTAGCAACTTTTGTTAGTTTGAAAAAATGGATAAAAAGGAATTTCGTGTGTTTAATAAAGCAGTGCTTTTTAGCGAAAAAAAATACTATTGAAGCCAAAGAGGCTGTTACCGACGAAAACATAAAAAAAGTCCACAAAATAATTTCTGATAACCGTAAAGTGAAGTTGATTGAGATAGCTGAGACCCTAAAGATATCAAAGAAACGTGAATGAATATTTGGATATGCGAAAGCTCTGTTCAAAGTGGGTGCCGCGCAGAGCTCACAATCGACCCAAAACAACAACGAATTGATGATTCTAAGCAGTGTTTTGAGCTGTTCAATCGTAATAAACCCGAATTTTTGCGTCGATATGTGACAATGGATGAAACATGGCTCCATCATTTCACATCGGAGTCCAATCGACAGTTAGCCGAATGGACTGCACGTGATGAACACTAAAAATGCTGTAAATTCACTAAAAATGCTATAACTCCCATACTAATAGTGAAACAGCTGTCAAATTTATACACGTATCTTTTGAAGGTTAGGGCTAACTAAAAATCATATGGATTTAATACTAGTCGCGCCATCTATGTGTCAGCCTACGAACATTTCAACCCACCGGTTACATATCGCACAGTCTGTTTCCTTCAACATGAAGATACGGATTTGCCATTCATAAAATAAGTTTAAGGTGTGCATAACTTTTCTCGAACTTATTCCCAACTATAAATTTAACTACAAACCACCTGTCTTTGTTGATTTTTTGCAAAAAAAAAAAAAGCGATAAATGCTTTATTCAATTGATAAATGTTGGATATGCGCATAGCTATGAATTCATTATTTGAGTGGCTACGGCGGATTGCTTCACGGTAAAAGTAATGAAATAATTCCGTCAGTTAAACATTCATACAGTACGAACATCCTCAAGGAGTGTCATTCGCGATTTTCTTTTACTACCTTTCATCCTCCTGGAATTCATTCTAAAGACCTATCAGGCTACATATTTATCAAGTTATAGTTTATTAAAACTAAATGTTTCGTATAGTTTCTCTGTTTTCGAAACGAACTGTTACAGTTCATAGACTAAACTTTCTTTTCAGTAGGTTTTAAGTGATAAAGTTTTAAAGTTAAAGTTAGCATCCCTGTAAAGTAAAGTAAAGGCTGGTGTATTTGGAGTTCCAAGGGTAAAACCCTGCTCTTCCGTGTAATTTTAAATTTACGGTTTTTACAGAAACACTCAGATACGTTACAGATCTCACAGTAGATGTGTCTTTTCATTTCAGACGCCTACAGGATGCAGCAGGACACAGAGTCCGCCATGGCAGAGATGACCAATCTCTTCCACTCTCTCTTCCCCTTGGTGCCCGAACACGCCCACTTCTTCTGGAAGACCAACCAACTCGGAACGGCCACTGTTCACAGAACAAGTGAGTTTTCACTTCGCATGTCTTCTTTTGTTCGTGGTTGGGATATGTAAACTATTTGATTATAAAAGACAACAAATGGCGCCATGAACAAGAATGTACGGGTGTTGTCTTGCACGGGGATTCCAATGTAAGAGCAAGGGCAAGAAAGGAACGCGACGGAGTTATTGATGGCGGTCGGTGGCTCGAATAAGTATTTTGTAATGTGAATAAAATGTCCTTTTATATCAACTGAAAGTTGTCTCAATTAATGATAAAAGAAAAAGAAGCTAACAGATATCCTTAATTCAAAGTTCATGGCCCATGGGCCACCGATGCTTTCTTGCTACTCGTTACATCTTGTGTCCATTTCTTTTTCAGATATATAATTGAAATTTTTGTTGAAAGATCTACAGATTTTGATGAAAGATAAAAACATGGACCATAATTCTTCTTTAGATTAAAATTCAATTAAGCATTAAAGTATAACAAATATTTTGTTCTGCCCTTTTATTGCAGATTTTTAGAACAGATTCTTTGTCAACGACGTGCTACCCTGGAGGTAAAATGTCCATCAAAGTAATTTATTTTCATTTCTCGAGATTTCATCTTATAGCATTTGGCACTGTTTTAACTGTTTCCCAGCTGAATTCATTCGAATTGGTGACCTGTCTTTGATCATGATCAGTATAATTTCAAAATCAACGTTTAAAATGCGTAATGGAAAAGCCTAAAAGTAAAAAAATGCCTTATGGTACATTTTACGAAGTGTTTGAATTGTTGACAACGTTTTTAAAATACAATTCTTTTTTTTTTTTTTTGAAAAAAATGGCAACAATTGCCAATTTGTTGATAGTTTCGCATTATTTGACGAGTTAAATATTTACGGAGTGAAAACATTTTCAAGGTAGGTTTGACTAAATTGCTCTGGAAAGCTATAGCAGAAGCCCTCTACGACTTGTGAAATTCACGTTGTCCCAAGATCTATGGCTTGTACAGTAAATCTTAATCAATATCAGCCATCCGATTTTTAAATTCGTTTTTACGTTGTTGTCACAGTAGCTAGTTTGTTCATATTCTGGAATGACTCTTAAAAATCTGAAAACGAATTAACTGTTGCATTTCAAATAATCCTATTTTTGCTTTTGTACTTCTCGAAATTGGCGCAGTTTGTGACCACATTATAATTGGAACACTATTTCGATAAGTTCAGTGATGTTCCAAGAACAATGAAGATGAGAGTCATTCTTAATCAGGCTTATTAAAGGAATAACGATTCTAGATTTTAATGTCTTATCAGGCAAATATCTCCAAACAAGGCACAGAAAACTACTACACAGTTGAATTTTTTTGTGAGTATTCTCTCCCAATCTTTACCAAGGCTACTTTTTTTCAAAGCAACAATTGTAATGCAGCTACAGTAACTGCAAATAGCTGCAGTCATTGCTTTTCAAAAACAAAGACACTCATTGGTGTTTGGGACAGCATGTGTCGTCTCGCATCACCATTCAGCTTCTTAGTGAGAATGTTTCCTCCCTTAGACACCCAAATACTGGACACATCGACTTTAAAGGATTCATCAACACTCATATATAAAACCCTCATCCTCTATAAAACACTGACATTCATAAGTTTCAACAGTCATTTCCCAATAGTTATAGGGAAATGACTGCTGAAAACCCTGATGGTAAATCATATCATTCCATCAGTACCCTTTGTTGGATTGTTCGTTACATATATGTGGAAACACGAAGTCCACCTATTTGCATAAAAATAATTTTTTAAATGATGCTATAGGGAAAAGTTTTTTTTTTGTTTGGTAATATTTCATAAGCAAAGGCACTCATTACAAGTAAATAACTACATACTTTAATTTCAGTTCCTCCGGCGATGTCTCCAGACGGGGGTGGACGACCTTCCGGCCTGTTCCCATGGAGACTGCAAATCGACTTCCGGAAGCGGGGCCCGGACTGCATGAGGAAGTGCGTTACACAGGGTGTTCTGCACCCGGTCCAATGTCATTCCCTGTGCTGAACACCCCAAAAAGGTTAGTGAAAAAAGTCTCTTTTCTGTTGTTGTTCTGGCTGTTGTTGGGTCAGTGTCCTGCAGCGTGGAATGGAAATCTCATGAGTTATCTACTCATGGATGGAGGGGGAGCTTTTGTTGTGATGGAGCACTCGTAGGTAGAAGTCTGACTTGGCTCCATGCCGCTGAAGAAGGATGGCAGGGCCTTCTTCAAGAACTTTCATCTGAAAACTACCCTGTATTTGCGCATCGTAGGGGAGAAAGCCTTTAAAACTCCCACCATGTAGTCTGACCAACGAGGTTGAATATCAGAAACACCATCGAGTCTCGTTTTTTGAAACAGTGCCTGCAACAAACCTTCAACGGATTGAATCTCAGCCCTAATGCTCATCAGCGGCGAACGATGTCACTAAGCCCCGAATTGGGCTTATAATCACAATTCGTGAGAAAATAAAAGCTATAGAAAAATAGAATAAATGTACTAGAAAATACAAGTAAGTAAGAAAAAAGGAATGCGATGATATCACTCTTGATGTTTTATTTAAAAGGTTATTCGCAGAGTTTGTATTGAAATTTTTCGTACACTTTAAAAAGAAACCCGATTTCAAGTCACAAATCATGAAATATTCTTATATTCTGCTCAAGTGGCTGTCTTGGCGAAAATGGTGCCAAACTTCAACTAGAATTTAATGCTTCCATAAATTTTTTTCTCTTTTCATATTAGATAGTGTTTATTGAAACGCGTCACAAAGTATGAGTAGTAGAGGTATTTCCATCATTATTTATGAAAAAACAATGAATCTTGGTGTGGAGTTGCCATAAAAGGAGGCAATAGATTTTTGATCTGAGTGAACTCGGTTTAAAACCCAACAACTTGTGTCGAAAGTTATGTGTCTACCACAATAATAGGCACAATAAATATGTGGATTGAGAAGTCCTTCCGTTTAGTTCATGGAAGAAAGCGAAACCTTACTTAAACTGTGCTTTAGTATTGTACTCTCAAATTACTGTAGCAAAAATCTTATTCGAAGGCAACGGTAACCCTTCAAATAAGATTCATAAGAAGAAGAACAATCAGTTTTTGATTGAGCTGGACATGGCATTCTCACTGAAACATTCAATATTAGTCCCTAGGTATTAATTTGTGATAAATTACAAATTATACATTTTTTTTGTTAATTTGTTTTTTTTTTTTATTTATTTCTTATTTTTTTTGTTTTGTTAATTTATCTTTTTTAAGTGTTTGTTTTTGTTTGATTGCTGGTTAATTTCTTCTTGTTTGCTTATTTAAACTTTTTTTTTTTATATTTGTTTGTTCTGTTATAATGTTTACTTTTTTTTAAACAATGAGCCTTCTCAAATTCAATGGAAAATTTCGAGGTAGATGTGCAATCTCCCTCCCTCTCCAAATGCTATCCTTGGAAGTGTTTGTTCTAAATTTTCGTAAATAAGTGCTGTGCAGTTTGCCACCCGTTGTGAATCTTGGGTACTTGAGTAATAATAAATCTGCTGTCTTTCTATTGGCGAATGACCTCAGATTAAAATGCTGCTGCTGTTCATACAGCTGCAATTTCTAAAATTATTTGGAATTTTTAAATTTACAATATTTAACACATTTATAGACAGATAATTATACATTCCTGGAAGGACTCTTCTTCTAAACCGAATACCCAAAACTCGGATATGCGCAGGATGCGCGAAATATATTTTATTTCTTGGTAGGAATCTATGGAGCAACTAAACATTTTACGTGAATGCCACAGACTGATAGCGTTGTTATAAAAACTGAAAGCAAGACGTCAATACAAGTCATCATTTTATGAGATGTCAAAAAATAATGAGTATCAGTCAATTTAATATTGTAAAATGATTAAAAAAATCGGGGAAACCAGATATAACGTACGCGTACGGAAAATGCCAGGAAATAGTTTTAATTTTTTTTATCCCCTTATTATCATGATATCAAAAAAGAATCTAATAAATAAAATATTGATTCATAGCTCCACTTCCTTCCCATTATATTGTTCATGCTTACATTGTTCCATTATATTGCCCATTAAGTTGTTCAGCTTCATGAGTACGTAGTAAAATCTTATTAAAAAATCTAAAAATTTGTCATAATAAAATTATTATAAAATCCGAAAATTAACGCGTTTCCATTAAATTTCGAAGAAGAGGAATTTTGAGGGGAATTATCCAATTATATTAAAAGGATGCAGGAGATTTTGGAGTAACATTTTCCTCCCTTTGTGATTTGTGGACTTTTCGACTAATATATATCGCAAATTGAGATTCGCAAAATTGTGGCTAATGCATATTGGCAAATTCATTTACGAGAAAGACCTAAGAATTGGAATAAAACCTCATTCTTTTAACTAATTTACTATAAGTCATTCTTTTTAGCTTTTAATGGAATTTTTAATTAATAACTATTAAACGAAAAAGCCATCTGAACTATCCCTATTTTAAAAAGAAAACTTCTCCAAAAATAGGCATGCTTACAAGAATTTGAATTTAATAATTTCATTTACTATTCCTTTCACAACTTTTTTTTTCTTACTCTAATGCAGTTTTTCTATTTTAAATTAATTTTCAATTTCATTTAAAAGATCCATTTGATACAAAAGTTCGATAAAGCTCTCAAGAAATAAAATTATGGGGATTAGAACCTCACAACTCCAATCCAATGCTCAAAGAATTATAATAAGATACACTTATTCGAATTATCTTCTAAAGAACAATTTACAATAAATAGAACGGTGTAAAAAATCTTCCAAATCAAAACACTGAAATTTTTTTCTAAGAATAGTTCTTACCCATTTCAAGTTATCGATAAATGTGTTTTCCATTAACTTTTCAAAAACAGAAAAGTCATTTCTTTTTAATCGATTATTCAATTAAAATGATGATTCCAAATAATCTATTTTCAATGTATTTTGTATTTTTATTCCTTGGATATTTTCTCCTGTCTTTGGCAATTTGTGGGCTTGGCGACTAAACTTTATCGCCAATATGTGCTCGCAATTTTAAAGCCAAATCAGAATGGCATTCAATTCACTCTGATTGGGCATCAATCGACAATATGTATTTATTCAGTTCTATATATATATAGTAAAATTAAATAATATTATATAATAAAAACCTACTACAGATTTTTATGCATATTAAGTACATTGATTTAAAAATATACTATTGTTATGTTGTTCTATTTTCGTTGTAACCAAACCGAAAGTTGTAGATCGAATGGATTGATTAACGATTTTTTTTATATCCATGCATGAAAATGTTTGTTAATAAATATGTATTGATGAGACTCATGTGGCCTACGGGATGTGTTCTGTACATCCATAAATCCGTACTGGCAACTGGCGTACCGATTACGGAGTACCAATGAGGATAGACCCCTTAAGCTCCACATCTTCATTCCTATTTAAATTTGCAATTAATAATTGGCTGCTTAATGTTAGTATATGATAAAAATAAAGTTTCTAAAAATTTAAACAAATGGTACTCTAAAAATTAGAAAATACTAAAAATAAATAAAAGTAAGATAAAAAAAAAAGTTCAAAATTAAAAATAAAAAAATTTAAATTAAAAATTCGTTACAATTAGGGACTAGTTGTTGATGCCAAAAAATAATAGTTTGAGACTAAAGATTCAGATTGCTGAACATGTGAGCCGTAACGATAAATCTGTAATATAAAAAGCATTATATACCCCCCCCATCAAAAAAAAAAAGACCGTTCTCAAAACCAAATTTCTGGTATTTTTTTTAATTCGTAAATTCATAAACTCAAAGTATTCAATGTAAATCTTTAAAACGAATCATTATATTAGAACAACGGTAAGAATATAGAACATAGTATCAACAACTATTAACTAACATTATTTAATTATGTAGATTTAAATATCTGAGCTCTTTTCGCATGACGCCATCTATTGTTTGATTTATTGGTGCAAAAATCTTGCTTGGCACCAAAAAAAAGAAAAGGAATCACGCCAAATAAAGAATAACATGACACTTGTATAAAGATTACTTTTGCTCGGATTCGTTCACGCAGCAAATAAACAATTCTCGAAAGGCAACGCAGCTAATAAAAGTGGCAACTCAATCCCCATTGATTAGGGAGATGGTCCTTGAAACTCTGGAAATAATCTCCAGATGGCGCTGTTCAGCGTGCGTCCGGAATCAGATAAGGTGCCCTTCTGAGTTCTGTTAATGGCCGCTATTAGGACCCACAATTAAGAAAGGATTTCTTTTAGTGCTCTGCAACAAAAACTTTTAGACTTCAACGAAATAGCGCGCCACGGAACGGCTTACAACTGTCAAATAACAAAAGATAATCCCTTAAACACAAGAAAAAATATTTTATTTGATTTTTTTAAATTTTATATTAAAATTAATCAAAATTAATTCATAAATTAATTAATTATTTTTCAATTAAATTAATTCATAAATTGATTTTTTGTTCGTATATCTGCAAATTTTCCTGAGTATCAATGGGCTTTGTGTCCCATTTATAATTGCCACAAACAACAGCCCACCGATGTGCGAGGAAGGGAGGACATTGTCTTCGGGAAAGACTTTTAGAGATAACTCTAAAAGTCTTTCTAGAAGACATCCTTTTGACAGGGGACATTGTCTTCGGGGAAGACTTTTTTAGAGATAACTCTAAAAGCCTTTCTAGAAGACGTCCTTTTATATCGATATTTGCAAGTTGAATGGGGAAAATTTAAAACCTTCACAGAGAATTTTAATGTGGATACGAAACCCGCAGACACAATTATGGATATTTTTCATTTTGAAAACAGCAACTGTAACCACATTACCATCCTAGAGTTATCCGACATCACTGGTGTCCCACTGATGAAATTCAGGAACAATTATTTGACCGGTGATTAGGGGGAAATTTCAGGGATAATTACCCAGTATTTACATGATGAACGGAGAAAACTCAAACTCTCCACAGAGAAATCTAACTGTGAATACAAAATGGGCAGACACTATTAGTCTTTTTTTATTTTGAACACAGAGACTGTAACAGACCCTACCAGAGGATTCGATTCTAGAATTATACTACAGCATTGGTGAGTCACCTGTTCCACTAACGAATACCACGAAAAGATATTTGACGGGTGTTGACAGGAGAACTTTCAGGGATGACTGGTCCGTACTTAGTATTAGCTTATTATTACTTACTTAGCTTGGCTATCCATGTGAAATGCTTTCAACGCCTTGACAAAATCTCCATCGAACCTCCTTGTTTCTGAGAGCAATGCCTGCAGAAATTCTAACGTGAGCCTCTTTCACGCTAATTGCTCACGTTATCATTAATAATGTTCATAGCATTAAGCAATAACTTTTCTTGTTTTTGGTTCCCTAAGTTCTTCCGCCTAACACCTCTAACATTCTTTCTCATATTTCTTGCCAATGTTCACCAAATTATTTTTGTGTGGACTTGCGTTCTGTGCCATCTAGGCGTTTGTCGTTTATATAGTATTCGTCGTATTCTTTATTTTATTCTCTATGACTTATGTATGTAATTTTGCAATGGTATAAAATTTTAAAAAATTTAATGCATCACTCCAACTTTTTTTTTTTGATGATAGGATTGTGTAACTATAGACATAAGAGTAAGAATTAGATTGAAATATTGTAGTGACGCTTGTGAAAATTAAATGATGATTAGTTGTGATGCTTCGTTTTAAATTCAGTTAAATATAAATAATAAATATGATTCATTAAAAAAAAAATTAAAAGAAAACATAATAAGAAAAAAATCAAAAAAGAAAATTGCTCATCGCCATCAACTGTCTGACGAACATTTGCACAATTGGAGAAACCGCTCATGACAGAAAATTCAGTCAAATATGCTTAACATTTTCATCACGCAAGAACAAAGATTATTCTATGTTTTCGCTTTAAAACATCATGTACTTTGACATGCACAACAGATAAGAAAGCTCAACTTAAAAGCACAACATATAATTTACATTAATAATCATAATATTATAATTAGAGATAATTAATTGGCTCAGCGTTACCCAGAGTGAAAGGGGCGTCCTTTTACTGCAACTAGAATTTAGAACGAACAACCATCAGAAATGGCATTTGGGGATTCTGATCCTTCTACCAAAAAACCCAAACAAAAGACTTTTCTGCTTATGGATGGATCGCATCTATTCTTGGTACAGAATGTTTCTCAAACAAAAGGTTTTCGGTTCGGCTCCGCTTTACCATACTTGAACCGAACTCAGAATATAAATACCTTTCCATAAGGACCAGTTCCATAATCATAAAAAATAAGAGATAAATTTTTGAATTCAAACTCTCTTTTATATATAACAGAGATCAATTCCTGAGAAATTCTACGAAAGATAAATTATATTTGCTCACGTCCAATTGATAATATTGTTCAGCTGCCTTGAATAGCCAAGAGTGACCACTCATTAAGAACAGAAACAATGAATAGAAAGGGCTTCCCAGAAGCATTAGAAAGGCGTCTTGTGTCGGCCGGACAGAATTAAGAAACATTTTCAAAGAGCCCACTGGGCTGGAATGAAGTATCATTCAAATGCACATAAGGAGAATGTATTGAACAAATGGTAAATTGTATCTGAAATCTGTCACATCAGAATAGTATATAAGCAAAATATTTTGTATACATATATATATTTATATGCACGGAATTATAGTTTTAAATTGATCAAATAGTATTGTTGAAAAGAAAACAATTTTGATTGAATTTGTCATGATTGCTTCACAGTTTTTACAATTTAATAACCCATTAAGGGACTTTTTATCCATAATATATTTGGGTATTGTTTTAGAGAGTGGGCCAACGATGCCCTGGACCACTTTCAAAACTTTTTTATTGATTTAATATCTTTTTTTTTTAAATTGACACCTTCAGCTATTGTTATTTGTGTAGTTAAATTTCTTTCACGGGTTTTTCATAAATCGTTTGGAATTGTATAGTGTTTTATTTTTTTCAGTTTTGAACTATAACTGATGAACATAATTTATTGCCTGATTTTGATTTATTTATGAATTTTTTTTTTTCTTTATTTGATTATGATTTCTATTATGTGTTTTTGTTCTTTGTTTACACTTAATTCTAAATTTTATAGGTAAAGTGTATATATCGGCCCAGCCGAATGAATATTATTGGCTTAAATCAATAAAATACAATCTTATAATAACCTTAATATAATGTTATTTCTTTTATTATTGTTATTATTATTATTATTTGTGATACAAAAGTGAACTTGCTATTCCACTTACGTATGTCACAAACAGCAGACCAACGGGCGATAACGGAAAGACATTGCCTTCCGGAATAAGAAGGGAAATATGACATACAATTCACAAATACGGGAGTTAACTACCCTTTGATTGATAAAACCATTGAACATGCGAATTTTTTTTATATTTAAATATTAATAACTTTTTCTTAAAAGCATTTCAAAAAATCTGATAATCTTAAATTTATGCATAAAAATTCGATCTACTAATCTATCGATAATCTGTTGATCTATCTATAAAATTTATTCTAGATTGAAAATAACACTCTATTAGAAAAAAATTATTCCATTATTTATTAATATATTACAAATAAAGAAGTTTCATTATTGTTTTAGTTAACATTCTTTACTTTGGCAAGCTTTGTTGATTAACATGTTTAATAAAATGGATGTATTAGAATTAAGAAAAATATGTGTGTATTATATAATATTATACCTTATATGTATTATATGATTTCACCACAACCCATAATATCTTTCAGCGATTAGAGCAATTTCATTTGCAAAATATTTATTGTAATGCGTATCTATTATTTAATCATGCAAAAGCAATTAAAAATAATAAAATGCAAAGATAGCCAAACAATAAATAAATAAATCGTCAAGTAATAAAAGAGTTCAATAAGAATGCCTTAAGTTTTAATAAGAAGCTAAAACTATCATCAATCCTCAACATTGACTCAACAGCCTTTTGTGGACCATGGCCTTCTTCAAAAGTCCCTGCTAGATCGTTCTTCTTCCAGGATTAAACCAATTTTTTGATAAGTACTGCAAAATCTTCATACAGGCAATCATATCATCTCTTTTTATGTCTACGCCTTGATCTACCACAAAAAAAGGAGTTGTATTAAAGAAACTCAGTGCTATCCGTTCTTAACTTACTCAGTCAGTAGATGTTCAATCCATCTCATTCAATAATATTCTCATTCTAATAAATTTCAAAATTATATCTTTTACGCCATGTATTACATGTCTGTTTCATCATTAAAGTTCACATTTCTGACGAATAAATAAAGACTGATTTAGCAGTAACTTGTATAAAAACTTTTATCCTTCTCTATATAAAAATATATCAAGCTTATCATTGTTATATTTTTCCTCATAGTTTGAAACTTTCATGATAATTTCCAAAATAATTTTCTCTTCTCCTAGAAATAGTAAATCACTGCACTTTCTATAACGACATTTCACTTTCCCAAGCTGTTAATTAACAGCAATGAAACAGCGAGGTATAAATCTTTCCTCTCAGATATTATACAGACAGGTTTACAACGAACAATAATTCTGCCCAATCATATTAATTTTGGATCCTAATCGGCTAACCAATCATCAACTTAATAGCTATATTATTAAACACAGCCACGAGATTATACTATGGGACGCGAATTTTTGCCTTATATCAAAGGATTGCACTGCCAATTCATTTTCGATCTCATACCTTTCCTGGTTTATAAGGAAGGTTATATAAGGCAAAAAAGGGTGCTGGAACTATATCTGCAGATAATAAAATAGACAAATACTTATACACAATATAGAATAACAGTGCGGGAAACAAGTTGTCCAAGCAATCAGTAATATCCATAAGAAATTAGCAAAACCAAGCAGAAATTATTAATAAAAATTCAAAAGAAATTAGTTATAACATCCTGAGGATAGCTTTATCAACGAAAACATACCAAGATATTATATGCCCTGTTATTTCTGCTAGTTGTCCAAGACAAAAGTATATCTATCGATGTATTCCGATAATATATATAGAAAGATAGCGAAGAAATATGTATTATAGATAGCGAAGAAAGCCCGATTCGTGAGCCAGTACAGCTTACGGTAGTAAAGGTGTATCTTCTGGTATTATGCATTGCTCTCATTGTTTTTAAAATTCAATGGATGTCAATTTGGTAGTCTGTGTAAGAATCTTTATATGCATACAGGTTTCAGGGTGTAAGATTTTTTGGTTTTTTTTTTTCATACGACGCCCAAATGGAAGACAATTTCTCCAGAAAAGTTTTTTCGTCAACGCCAGTATATAGACTTTCTATAACAAACTTAAATTAGAACATGAGTATCACTGATTAACACACGAAAGAAATTATGAAGAAAATTTGAATATCACAAAAATAATTATTACGAATTATATTATTACAATTATTACGAATTATTTTATAAGGTATCTATATCTAAAGGTTTACTTTTAAATGATAATGTATTGTTTGATAATCTAATGATAATGATAATATATATAATTGTTTGTATACATCTTTCCTATTCTGATGATTATTTCTGATTAATGAATTTAACAGAAATATACTCAAAATATACCTTTTTAGAATTTACTAAATTCACAACAAAATAAGATGGGATCAATTATTTCAAAGACTCATTTTTGACTGAAAAAAGGGAATTATAATAGCAAGTTTTTATTTAAATTATTCTATTATTGAATCAAGCCGAAAGAAAAGAAAGTGTCATTTAATTACTTCTGAACATTTAAAATTTTGAAACAAATAGAACAAAGTGATAAAAAAAATTTTGTATGCGAGTTATTATTATTATTATTTATGTTGAATATTTATGAATATTTTTTGGGTATTTACGTATTAACGCCACCGCAGCAGAAGTTGCGCCAATAAAGAGCTACCAATGCGCCAAAATAGAGACTGTTTTGAATCTATGTTAAACTCCATATCGGCCCATTTTAAACCGAAATCCGATTGACTACTTTGTTTTTAAATACAGTATTTTGAATTTTGAAAGTGTTTTGATTTTAAATAAAGTGTTTTATATATTTTATGATTTGTCCCAAAAATTTTAAGTATAGATTGGCGCCACTTAAAAACCGCCAAATTTGTAGCTGCGGTGGCGTTAATACGTACCATTTTTTGTTTTAATTTATGTTGAATTTTTTATGAATATTTTTCGATTTCTTTTTTCAGAAGCCAAAGTCTGTAGGTTCTGGGATGGATGTGACTCCTTCGTTCAAGCGAAATCTAGTTTCAGCCTCTTTGTGTGAGGCAACAGAACATAATTAGAATTGTATCCTATCCTACCCCCATCATCATCTAGTGCGCATCCTTTAGTGATTGGTGAAAGGGAGGTGGACGATTTTCCAAGAACATCCGAACAAAAAAATATAGAGTGCTGTCACAAATCCCTTCCCCCACCCTTTCCCCGCCCAAAGTGATCCATCAGTACATCCCATCAAATGAAAAAAAGAAACCTTTGTTGTGAAATCTTCTAATACTGCGCAAAAAAAAAAAAAAAAAAAAAAGAAAGGACATGCGCAAACTCTGTTGTGCTCAATGTATGATTTATTTGTGTTTTATGAAATAATAAAGTTTGTGTTCTTGTCTGCTTTATGTTTCTATTATTTTCAATTCTCTTACGAGTAAACTCCTATTTAGGACACTAGATTCTCCAACTAAAAAAAATTGCTTCAAACAATTAACTTGTTCTCTTATTGTAGATTAACACGGAGATCCTTGGCCGCGTAGCAGCCACTAGCTCCTTCACTGTAAAATGTTGAAACATAGCGGTGGTCTCATGCCCTTTGAGTTAATAAGAAAAATAGATAATTAAATGCCCTTTTTTAAAAAAAGATTTATTTATTTAATAAAATTAAAAAAATGAAAAATAACAAAAATTTCAAAAGTGTAGATGTTGATGAAATCAGTTGCACGTAAAAAAAAAAAAAGAAGAAGAAGAAGAAGAAGCGAACTTTTTTCATCTAGGCAGTTGTAAGGAATTAATTTAAAATATTTAGAACAGTGCGAGGTCTTTTGCTATGTTTGCCAGAAGAAATATCATAATCGTAATACAATTAACTTGTTTCGACGAATTCCAATCAAAACAAATATTAATTGCAGTTACAGTTAAAAATGCCAAGTTTTACACAAACACGAATAAACAGTTTAAACTGTATTTGTCACACATTCAGTCATAATTTTCATGTACTCATTAACTTAATAGAATGCAACTCAAAATTTCTTATTTTTTATTTTCAAAATTATTTGCTTGTTATTTTAACTGCATGGCAACCACGTGAAGAATTAAGAAATTTAGGGCATGTGATTAAAAAGGAACTTGTTCAGAGATGATATTAATCATTACATCACATTTGGTACATCATTTCTGATTTGGCGAAATTGAGGTACTAAATTAAAATTCAGCCCTCATACGAAATGAAAGAGGAAAGGAAGATTACAGGGTTGCCAAAAATACTTTCAAATATATTATAGGAAATCTTTAAAATAACTCAAATAATTTGAGACATCCCAAATTTTTAGACGTTTGTTTGTTAATCTTTTTTTTTTTTAATTCTCGACTTTTCCCATGTTTCAGAGATATGAATCACTACAAGATAGATTAAAAGAACAGAGACATCAAACATAAAAAAAAGATTAACAAACAAAATTAGGCCAGGCATTATTTTTGCATTACATAAGGAATCTCAACCTAATTAAAAACAATAATCCTAGCAATAGTAGAATTGATTGTAATATAGAGCTTGCTGATTTCCTATAGAATTATTTTACAAAAGTGCAATAATTTTATACATGCTTTCAAATCATCCCTTCTCAAATTTTCATAAAAAAACGGTAAAATCGCAGAATAGGGGCCTTTGAGATTTGGCTTCAAAACCTTTTTGCTAAAGTCCGCCAAGTAATGAATTGTGAAGTAAATTGCAAAAGGTACAAGAAACCAGGGTTACCACATTTGGCGTCACAAAAGTCGCCAAATCCCAACTGCCCCTATTTTGCGATTTGGCCAAAAATTGTTTTTAAATTATATTTACGTTAAAAACATTTGTAATGCAAAAAACAATTTGTAAATATGAAAAAAAAATATAAAAAATATAAATATGAAAAGAACAATTATTCAGGACCCAAAAAAATTTTAAATATAGCATGTCGTGAAGTAATACTTATTTTTAATGAATAGAAATGCCATAACAGAGGAATACACTTTAAATTTTTAATTTTTTTAGTAAAATCACAGTTAATGAAAATTGACAATAGACATTTTCGTAAACCAGGCATGATTTATCTTTCCTAATAGGGGTCCAAATTATAATTCTACCTCCCAGAAAGACTGCATCAAATAAAATTTAGAATATTAAATTAAATTATGTTGCTCTTATTTTATTTATGGCATCTTATTTTATTTATCACATAGAGCTTTTGTTCTCCCAAAAAAAAGTTTTTTTTTTCTTAAAAAAATGCAGTTTAATTTTTAGTGAAGTCGTAGTATATTTATTCCTTTTTTTTTTGTCAGCAAATTGGCTTTAAATATCAGATCACGTCTCTGACATAAGTACATCTCTACAATGGCGTCATGCAACAGAATTTTGAAGAGGGAAAAAAAAAAAGAGTTTTATAAAACTAAAAAAGGACTAAACTGTGCATAAAAAACAGGAAAAAAATGAGAAACTGATGAAATTACAGTGGCCCAAATTAATTTAAGAATAAAGTGACGGCAATTAACAAAAAATATATGATTAAAAAAATCACTGAGAAACACATAAAAGTTAATGAATTAAAAAAATAAAAATTTACAAAGAAATCGAACAGAGATCATGTAGATAAATACAATAAAAGAAAATAAAAATAATTAAACATTAATATTTTCATTTGCATTATTGCATTATTACTCTAAAAGTAATTAATTGAAAAATAATGAAGCAGAATGAACATTTTTTTTATTTAAAACGATAATGTGAATTTTTTTAACTTTCATAACGCAAAAGAAAATGAAACTAAAATTAGCAAATTTATGTGCGTTATGGATATGAAATATTATATTATAATTTATTTAACATTTTGAAAAGAAATTCTTAGAAAAAAACTGTATTTACTCTTGCATGTAATAATTGTGTTTACAAGTATAAATGATATAAGCTACGGATATCAATATATGGAAATAAATTACGAAAAGATTATGATTTGGAAATATCATTTATTAAAAAAATTGAAGACAAGCTACGAATAAATTTTTTACAGGAAAAAAATTGTTTTATCGTGGATATGAACACTAAATTAATTACTATTTAATAAATAATACAAAATAAATAAATAGAAATATAAAAAATATTTATTAGTTATGGTAACTATTTAAGAATGATATCAAAGCATGCATGTTTTAGTAAAAGAAAAAGAGAAATATAATCTAGGAAAAAAATCAATTTAAATCCATACAGAAGGATCGAGTTTCAAAACTGTTGGCGGCATTGTTGTAGTCATTAGTTTCAGAAACAAAGAGAGACGATGACGTCGAGTTTTCTCCGTACGACACGCAAATGACGGGCAATTACTCCTAAAAGTTCTTCCAGAAGGCTCTTCCCTTCCTTTATCTCCTATCGGTGAGTTGTTCGTGATATACATAAGTGGTACATAATTTCAACAGATGTTTAAAAAAAAAGTCATTACAAAAGTCCAAAAACAGACAAGGAACGGATTCCGATTTGAGCGAAAACAAGAAAACCACATTTGAAGCCTTATTACTCATTTGGCGTCGAAAAAAAATGGCCAATTTCCGGGTTACTCTAAAATGCAATTAGTAGTAATTTTTTTCATTTGTGTTTTACACTTAGCACGATTAACTGGAGCTAGTTAACTGAGTTTGTAACTGTTAACTGGAAATTTATCTGCTCGCGATATTTACAAACAATTTCGCTTTTTTATTATAAATCAAATAAATTATTTCTGTCTCTTACCTGCTACATAAAATAAAGATAATCAAATCTTTTATTTTTCAAAATATTATTTTCACAAAACAACTACATATTTACGATGTTAGACATCAAAGAGTCCATTTGCCCAACTTGTGGAAAAACAGTTTACAATGGTGAGCTTTTTTAATGTGAACGAAGTTAAGTGTCATTCACTTTTAAAAAAATATTATGTGGATTCTTAAAATTGATCAAATTTCATGGAATTGCTACAGTACAGCAATTATCGATTCTCTGCTTTAAAATTAATCCAAATGCATCAAATATAATTATCTATCATGACTTGTTTAATTATAAAGCTCAGTTCAGAACAAACTTTCGTTTTTGAAATAAAAAAAATTGACATTAATATATTGCATCAAAATGTAGGGCTGAAATTCGATTTTATTATTTTTTCGAAAGAAAATCCGATTTGGTATGCAGTTATACCCCCACATTAGATGTGGAAAATCTTTTTTTAAATAATACGCCAAATCTAGTACCTCCAATTTCTACATAATTCGAATCTAAAGAAACATAACACCCGCCTAAATGCGACGAATTTCGCAATTTTCAAAATAGCGCCAAGTATAATCAGCTGTAATTATGGATGTTTATGATCGGTTATTAATATTTCTAGAATTAATTGCAATTTAATTTTGAAGTAATTGATCTGTAATTATTAGTAATTGATAAGCAGATGGCAAATAATCTCTTTAAGGTGGGGAATTTTTGCCGACAATTTTTCTTTTTATATATTTTAATTCTTTTGAATTGTCAACATATCACACCTGTTAATATGGTGACATAATCATCTTATTCGGATGTTTAAAAACGGGATTCTCCGATGTTTGATGCCGCTCATTTTTGTAGCCAAATTAGCCATCGCCAAGAGACGATGATCATCGCCAAAATCGCTGAACGGATGAATTTTGACGAAAGTTGTAAAGGCCAAAAATCACAAAACATAAAAGGGATATCAAACATCGTAAATTCTTCCCTTAAAATTGTCTTCAAAATTACCAATAGAAATTTTGGGTACTCACGTATTAACGCCACCGCAGCTGCAGATTTGGCGGTTTTTAAGTGCAACGCAATCTACACCAAAATTTTTGAGACAAATCATAAAATATGTAAAACACTTTATTTAAAATCAAAACACTTTTAAAAAATTTAAAACAGTTTATTTAAAAACAAAGTAGTCAATCGGATTTCGAAAAATGGGCCGATATAGAGTTTAACATAGATTCAAAACAGTCTCTATTTTGGTGCATTGGCAGCTTTTTTGTTGGCGCATTAGCGCAACTTCTGCTGCGGTGGCGTTAATACGTAAGTACCTCACAAAACATAAAAGGGGACATCAAACATCGTAAATTCGCCCTTAAAATTGTCTTCAAAATTATCAATGGAGATTTTATAAATTTTTTAAGTTAGTGATTATATTTCATCTCATTTATTTGATTAAGAAAAAAATGTAAGAGGTTATTAGAATAAGTATGTTTGAGGTATTTTTATAGTAAATAGGAATGGATATATCCAAAGATATACAATAAATGAGAGCAAAGGTGTTTTACTCTTATCAATTTTATCAATACAAAAATTTAACAACAAAAAAATTCGTAATCTGTAATCTGTAAGTGTTTTTAATTTTTTGTTTAGTTTTCCCTAGATTTTCCCTAATTTTCCTCTTTTTGAATAACAAACTAATATAAAAATGTTAGGCTTATCAAAATACGTTAGTTTTCAAACTCCCCTATACCATTTTATTTAGCGACTTGGTGACCAAAATTATTATTT
This sequence comes from Caerostris extrusa, assembly GCA_021605095.1. Lineage (NCBI taxonomy): Eukaryota > Metazoa > Arthropoda > Arachnida > Araneae > Araneidae > Caerostris > Caerostris extrusa. The sequence goes on along the minus strand of BPLR01008975.1, from coordinate 62,571 downwards.
AAAAACACTGAATTCTTAGTTTAATTAAACGATTTAACACTTAAAATTTTCCAATTGATAAACTTAATGTTTCGATGTATTGTTCCATGATACTTTTCATACTACCTACATGCCAGTGATTGATCTCTCTTATTAACTTCAGCCATTAATATCAGCTCTAGGAAATCTGTTTATCTTGGTTGACATTCGCCATTGGCATGCGGTTAATACTAAAGCACCCTTTCCATTTACTTAAAATTTTGCTTTGGAAAAACTAAATTGTCCAAAAAGAAAAATCAATGTTAGACATGCACATAATTTAAGGAATACTGATTGATTAAAATAATACAAAAAGTATGTTTTGATTTGAAACTATTTCGTTTGATTTTTTTATCTGGTCTGTAGGGATCCAGATATCAGATATTTAATGAAATTCGAATATAAAACAAAGTGAACAAAAAAGTAATTCATTAAAAATAAAGCTTTAATAAAAGAATTAATAAATTGGAAATTGGGTGAACTACAATCAACGAATTTGGTTGTGTATTGGTAAGTACCTTATAATGAGATATGATCCCCGCCCCTCGACTGACATGAATACCGATATCTTTCTATGCTGATGGAAGAAGAGTATAAATGGTGTAGTGTCACCATTTATACTCTTCTTCCATCAGCGCTTTTTTTCAACAGATATACAGCGTCTAACGCGAACGGGCAGAATTTTTCAAAAATTCTGTACAAAACATTTACCAGTGGAAGAGATCTTCATGAATGAAATTATTCGGTCTCGTGTGAGATGTATAAATAATTGACTCATTTTTGTTGAACATTTGAGGAAAACCTGTAAAACATTCTCTCAAACAGTCCAACGACAGTGAATTTTCTCCAAAAGATAGGCAATTTTAAATATCTCTGGTAAACATTGCAGTTTTTTTTTTTTTCTTTGAGGCTTCCACGACCAATTCTCTGAGAGTAAGAGTCTGAATCCATAGTTGGCCACTCTCCTAATGGCCAAAAAGAATATTCTGTGATTAATCTTTTTCAAAAATATCGAAACAGCAATTAATATTAATGAGACTTTTACTGCGATATGAAATTTTAAACTTTAATACTGCCATTTAGGATAATTAAAACTTGATTCGATTTTAAATAACTTGTACTGCCAAAATTATTACAATTTTAGAAATGAACAGTATCCCATAAGAAAGTGAAAAATTATTATGCTTCTATTCCAGCTATGAGCATCTATCTAATGTTTGTTTGAACGACAAGTGAAGGCATTTCCCGCTATATATTTTTTCTTGACAATACTCTCTATTTTCTATTTCTCGTAATCTTACTATATTAAGAAAGTGCGCATTGTATGATACAATGAACAATTACAACGCCTCCGATGAGCAGACGTTAATATCACACACCATGCTGGTCATCATGCCTATAGACTACATTTGTGCAGCTTCTGGCAGACACTCATCCCCCTAGGCCAGGGGTCGGCAACCTGCGGCTCGCGAGCCACATGCGGCTCTTTGGATGTGAAGCTGCGGCTCTTTAGTTCCATACGCAAATATTATTTATTTTATCAAAAAAAAAAAAAAAACATTTAAAAATCGTTTAAACATGCATGTACGTAACGCAACAAAAGTGGTCAGCTTTAAAAGAAATGCCGCGAGTTGAGACATTTATATTCGTCGCATGGAATAGTCTTCCAGATTGCTACAATGAGGTGAAGAAATTGGCATTTGAAGTGCTGACTATCTTCGGATCGACATATTCGTGCGAGCAAGAATTCTCTTACATGGATATAATTAAAAGTAAAGTAAGAAGCCAACTAACAAATGAAAATTTAGAGTCGTGTTTGAAACTTGAAACAACAAGTTATGAGCCAAATTTATCCAAACTTTCTAAAACCATGCAAAGCCAATGCTCCCATTGAATTTGTTTGCTCAAATGTATGCTGTTATTATTTTTATTTTAAGTACAAGTGACATTGTTTAGTAAAGTTTAAATTTTCTACTTGAATAACCATGCAAAGCCATCGCTCCCATTGAATTTGTTTGCTCAATTGTTTGTTATTGAAGTACAAGTTAGTGTTGTAAGTAAATGCTTAATTGTTTTAATTTTTTACTTACATAATAAGTAATTATCTAATAATGCCATATATATATATATTATCTAATTTCTTGTGAAAAACACTACTTATATATGAATAAATAGATATTTTTCTTATGAATAAATAGATTAGGTTTTTTTTTTTTCAAAAAACTTTTATTTTTGCGAGTACTATTTATTGTTGTCAAGAAAATTTTTGTGGCTCTTTAAAAACTTTTGAAATTTTGTAAATTGCCATTTTTGGCTCTTCCGACTGAAAAGGTTGCCGACCCCTGCCCTAGGCTATGACGTTAAACTGTAGGTCCCAGTCTAATTAGCCCAAAGTATGCAAAAAATGACAGTAGAGAGACAAACCAAGTTTACACTATGTGCAATATATATAGATGTTCTATTAAAATTTATATATATTACCCTATTAGATCACAAATCTATCTTCTGAATGATCTTTATAGTCCGTTCTATTACACTGTTCCTTTCGTATGCTAATTCCCTTCTGGACCTTAATTTTTGCACACCAGTGCACTTAGACATAATTTGACAACCCCGCGAATGCATATCGTGGTAAAAAAACATGTATTGTGCTTGGAAAAAGAAATTGCCCTTTTTATGAGGTACTGTTATATTAATATTTGTGAAATTGTATCAATACAAATTTGATCATTTTTTTTTTCTTTGTAATTATCTCGTTTCATATGTGTTACTTAGCTTTAGGTTTAATTCTTTGTTTAATCCTGAAATATGATAAATCTTTTACAGCCGAGAAAGTGATGTTCATGAAGAGACTGTGGCATCGAAGCTGCCTGCGCTGTGCCAAATGCAACAAAGTTCTGAAGCTGTCAAAGCCTACGTTGTAAGTCAATGGAAATATGGCTGGCATTAAATTTCCTTGTGTTTATTTATTTTTTTTTAATTTGGAACCATATACATAGATTTAACCACTAAGTTTTGTCATAGTTAAAATGATGAAGGGGGTAGTATGGAAAATAATAAAACGATTTCAAAAATTAAGAGAAAATCAGGCAAATTGTGATTGTAAAATTTCTATTCGTCGAAATTTAATGAAATTTGGCCAAAACATCAATCAAACATCAATCAAACAAAACATCAATCACAAATTAGGCACGCACAAAAAATAATTCCTGATTTAAAATGAAAATATGCTAAAATACTTAGTATTTAGTATGATTAGCTTATGCATGTGATAATTTCTAGCACTGTATATATATAGAGAGAGAGAGATGTTTTATTACAAAAATTAAGGTGTTTAATAACTCAACTGGCAGAAAAATCCATTGTTATCAAGTTAGCTCGTAGACCCTGAACGATTGATTTAAAATGGCGGATTTCGGTTCGAAATTCCAAAAAAATAGTTGTGTCTATTTCAGGAAGCAGCATAAACGCATTGATTGAAAAGTCATTTCATTGAATTAAAATAAGAAAGTAGCAACATATAGACTTCCAGACTAACAACTTATAGACCTCCATATTCAGAGATATGTTCTGTCTAAAACTGCCGATGCAGTAGTTATTTTCGGTTACCGTTATGCATTCTGGATAATGCTAAATCTTCTGCTACATTTACGCCCTTCGAATTTCAAATGACTTGTATAACGAGTTTGACAGACACAATCTTTAATATAACCCAATATGAAAACCCCGATAGAATTAAACATAAAAAGTATCCTTTTTAAAATTCCGTTGCTTCTTAGATGGTTAACAATATACAACATGAAATCGAATATCACTTTTGCTCCTTCTCCAATTAAAATAAAAATGAAAACTTAGTCCGAAAATATATTTATTAATCATCAGCACAGTCAGCAATCTTTTCCATGAATTCTTCCCATCAGATTTGCAATGCCTTTTTTTTTTTTTAATAAAATGTATTCGGTTTGGCCTTGGAAGAAGAATTTGTTATGTTTTAATATCTGCTCTTGAAGTCAGTCCTAAGAAAGTAGTCCTATAAGCTTCAGAAAAGATGTGATCTGTTGTAGCAAGATCGGGAGAATAGGATGAGTGAAACACTATTTCACAACCAAATACTTCTAGGATACTCTTAGTCACTCATGGAGTGTGGGGTTTGGCATTGTCATACTGCAGAATCACTCCTTTTCAGTTTATCAACAGGCCATTTATCCTGCAAGAATGCTTTTAAGCCTTTTAGCTGCTGACAATTAAATTCAGTGGTTGTTATTGGATTTCACCTAACAATTCATAAGGAAATTTTTTTTTCATATTTTATATTTCATATTTTTCATGTCTTACACTCAAAAGTGTCATTATTGAATATAGACAATTTCGAAACTGTTGCAGAAGCTATGAAGGACAGATAAGTCACTGTCTATTGTCCTTAACTTTGTCATAGATGATCCTCTGGTTTTTAGATAGTGAGAAGTTGATCAATGTTATCATGTCTTACAATTATCCTTTAATAAAAAAGCCAGAACTTTCATTTCAACTCGATATCAAGAACATCCGAATTAGTTAAATAATTTTATTTCTATTTCTTTTAGATTTTTATTTATAATTTTGTTTTGTTCCCTGTCATTCTGGTACATTTTACACAACAATTAAAAATTATTTTCTACATAATAATTAAACTCAACATAATTTAAAAAGCATCCTTTTTTAATCAACCTTACGTAATCGTAATATACAAGTCAAGAAGAAGAATTTATCGAGAATAAAAATCATCACAGTAATATTAATAAGCGGCCTGATGGCCGAGTGACTGGCTCTCTTTGCAACAGGTTTCGGGCTCGAGTCCTGACGGTGCATGGATATTTGTAGGGATTTCTGAATACACCTTGAACCATAGGTTCCTGTCTAACATGACTGTAGAGAATTGGGCATAGGGCTGATAACCCCACACCGTAAAAAATAAAACATCTCCTATGTCAAAATCTGTAAGTAGGTAGACAGCCTTAGCCCATCATGGGTTGTTGTACCAATTAAAAAGAAGAATCTTAATAAATAATTTCATTTCTAATCCTGGATAATACATTTTAAATTAAAAAAATGGAAAACTTTTTTTTTCCTAATGCAGCTGGCAAATAGACCGTGATCTTTTATGCCATTAATGACAGCACCGACGTTACTCACTTTGCACTACCCAGGCGGAGCATGTAACTTGAAGATAAGCCACGGACGCGGAGTAACAATGCCCCCGTAACGCTCTACTATCCTATTGGGACCGGGACCTGTGGTTTAAAGTGGATTCCGAACCACTACAAAATAACCATGGCAACGCCGGGATTTGAACCCGATACCTGTGGTACCGAACGCCAGAGCGCTAACCACTCGGCCATCGGGCCTCTTTAATGTAAAACTGCAAAAGTAAATTATTGATTTAAAAAAATTCATATTTCAATCGCAATGTTATTTTTTTTTTGTAGGACGAAGGCAGGCCCTATTGCCCAAAGCCTTGTTATAATAATTTATTCAGGACAAAAGGTATTTATTTTTATGGATATTATTTAATAAAAAAACAAACTTAAATAAGTTTTTGGGTTAATTTTTGAAATTTCTACATTTGCGTTCACAGTCGATTACATACTTTGGCTTAAAAGTAATTAATTCAATTATAATCCATATAAAAACGATAACTCTGCAGTCGTCTGCAGTCTACAGAAAAAATTATTAAGTCTATTAAATTTACTATTTTATCTAAGTAAAACAAAAGGCTATGAACTAAGATTCCAAGTATTAAATTAAATAAAATTATTTGAAAAAAAAAAACTTATTTTCAGAAATGTTGAAAAAAAAAAATTAAGTACTCATTTAAAATACTGCCTAAGTATTTCATTTTAAAGTAAGGATTTCTGTTTATTAAAAAGATTATTTTGAATATTTTGAAAATGAATTTTTAAATTTAAAGTCAAAAATACTGATGTAATCCATTTCATGTGTTCAATTTATTTTTACATATCTGTTGCTATTCAATAATATACTAATAATGGAAACTTCTACGTCTCATATATTGGGGATTAATTTTATTTATTGATTTTTTTTATAAAAAATATATTTACAATGTATAATTCAAATTTTGATTTGTTTTCTTTCTGGAATAAAATATTTATTTCAAATATTCATAAAAGTACTATAAAAGAGCTTTATTTTCTTCATGCCAGAAAATGGCATTCTTTATAATTTCGTATATTCTTTTTTAGGATACATACGTCCTACATATGCATAGTCTACTTTATCTCTTGTGATCATCAGAGATTTCGATTCACCAACTTTCCTGGAAGAATTGACTATCCATAAAATGACCTTTATAATAATGCAAATCGTAACCTCAATAAATATTTATTTATAATTAAAAAACTGGAAGAGTGTCTGATATTTGTAATAAAAGCTGTGATTGCAAAAGGATCTTGAGTGTTTTTCTTTGAATTAAATGTCTATTGTATTTATCTTTGCTTTGAATGTACATTTAATACATGATTTATCAGCTGAAAAGTTAACTTTTTCTTTTAATATGTCTCGCAATAAATTTATTCTGCTTTAGAACTTTCTGACTTCGATTAAAAGAAAGAACATCTTCCATGTTTTGCTGAAGATTGCAAAATTTAAATTCAGAAAAAAAATTAAATAGAAAATTTACTGCATGTTATAAAACTTTTACTTATCTATAGAACAAATTACATTTAATATCTACCTAAAAATATCTACAAAAATATTTAAATGAATAACAGTAATTAATTAAATAAATACATTAAATCAAAAATGTTTAAAAAATATACATTAAATGAACGTTTTGCTTTAAAATCGCAGAAAAAATTGTTTGATATTATTTGAATAATTTTGCTGTTGAAATCTTTTTTTATTATTATTTCCAATGGCAGATTATGAACAGTTACAGCAAAAAAACGAACAACGAAAAAAAAACCATACAACATACAACAACAACAACAAAATAATACAACAAATACAGCAAAATTTGCTAAAACAGAGTTCATTAATCTAACAAAAATGCCAAGTTGCAGATCTTTTAGCCACTAAAAAGTGTTACCAGGTGCACCATGGGGAGGCAGATCTTCTGCGCACCCACTGTTGAAATCTTATTTGCAGAATATTGTTGAAATCTTATTTGCAGAATATTGTTGAAATCTTATTTGCAAAATATTGTTGAAATCTTATTTGCAGAATATTGTTGAAATCTTACTATGTTTCAATTTACCAACTCTCTTAAAATCGTTATTAATTAGAAATGTAATCAAAGAAAAACAAAATATTCTTCCGACAGGGGATGAAAGGAGGGCAGTGCCTTCCGAGAGAACTTTTAGGGGTAACTGCTCCTGCGTCTGCATATCACATGAGAGAAAACCAGGGAAATTTACACAAGACAGCCTTATTAACGATGAGAGACGCATATTGATATACATAACACACGTTACATACATTTGACACAATCGCCATGGATCTCCTTCTTACTGAAAACAGTAACTGCAACGCACACCCCCAGTGGATTCGAACCCCCAGATCGCCTGCACGATAGGGCAAAAAAGAAGTATTACACTCATATATCCTTTATACACATAACGTAGAAGCACATGGATTAAGTTATTTAAATTACAACTACTTCCACTTGTAAAACGCGATGCAATCTTTATTTTGTGTAATCTATATCGGGCTGAAATTTTCCCAGCTGCACGAAAGAAGAGACATTAAAATCGCATTTTTGGCTACCCAATATGGCCGTCGAAAAGAAATTGCCGACATCTAAACACTAAAAAACGCGCCAAACAAAGAATCAAAACAAATATTAATTATAGTGACTCTTAAATATGTCAATTCTTGAATAATGGAAAAAAGATATAAAATAAAAGGTTGAAATTCTTAATGTCGAATGAGAATTTAACCAATTTGATGTAATAATTAAAATATGACCCTGCAGGTAAAATAATAGAGTTCGATAAAAAAAAGATAACCAAGATATTTAACAATAAGTGCTTTCCACCAGATAAACATTTTGCGTAATGCGTTACTTTTTGTGCGACTTTGTTGTTATTCGGTCTGCCTGAAACTTCACAAATACGAGCATTTGCTCCTTCATTGCTCGAACTGGCTACTTTTACTAACATCACTATCAGGTTTATAGTACTTCATAGGTTCATAGTTCATAGTACTATTCGAATAAATAGTCAGTGATTACGTTTTTAACTTTGTCGCACATTCTTTCATTCATTCAATGCTAATTCTCTCTCGTTACTGTCTGCTGACTACGAAATGAATTTAAAAACATGGCACACTTAAAAGATAAATAAAGTTACGGTATTCTTCTGAAATGTTTATAAGCATTGTAACATATTCTGTAAATTATCGCTTGTTTGGCAGTTTGGTTCATATTAAGAGCCAAAAAACAATCCAACCGAAAGAGTCTTCAGACGTATGTTTGGTTTACCAACTCATGCATTTATCTAAACAATGCCAAAAGTTCATCTGATGCAGCCATGGTCGATCCGTTGGTCGAACGGCAAAGTGACAAACATTGACTAGATGTGTTTGGTGAACGGCAAATTTAATAGAATTTCTAATAGAGTAACAATAAAACAGAGTGCGACACCTTATTCTAAAAGAACATAAAGTTTGGGCAAATAACTCCATCCTTTATCGTACTGGAGTTGGTGGTGTATTGCTGCTTGGCTTCTTTTCCCTTCAAGCTTTTTATTTAAAAACGTAAACATGTTACAAAGCGTTTCTGAAAATTCCGAAAATGCTTGAAATTCTTTTTCTTAAGTCACTTTATTTATCCAACTATATGCTTACATACTTGATGATTATGTATCATTATCAGTATCTTATTACGTGAAAAAAATATGTTATTTTACTTATAAATCTGATCCTTTTATATTAAATATTATAAAACATTACAAAACGTTCATATATATTTTCATTTTTAATATTTTTTTTAGAACGGAGGATATTAAGCAAGAAAATTTATTAATAGAATATACGACAAATATTTAGAAAATTAAATTTACATTTATTTAGAGCTAAAAAAAAATTAACCTTTTTTTTTTTTTTTTTTTTTTTAATCATTTTATGACAGTAGATCTTTTCCTCCCTCCGCGCCAACAGCATAGATTAGTATTTGTCAGCAGTAGAGTGCTGGCAAAGATAGCCAAGCTATCATCACATATGTTAAACCTAAACAGTGGTACAAGGCACGGAGATGTATCATCACGTGAGCATTAAGTTTGTCCCAAATTGGTAACCCAATTGAGTACTCTATTTTATTATTTTGGGTGGGTTTTGGAAATAAAGGAAACCTATTAGATATTGAAGAACTGTCCGTCTCGTGTAGACCTTTTCAGAACTAATCTCGCGACATAATCTGAAGATAAGAGGTAAACACTATCCAAATCTAAAGAGATGTATCAATGGTTTTTGGCATTACTGGTAATCCACATTAGACGATTGCGGTAGTAGAATCCCATAGTATCATACACAAGATGGCAGGTCGATACGTCAATTGTTAAATGCGCTGAGGTAGTGTCAGGTTCCAATGTGACCATCTTATTGTCGTAGATAAAATAAAGACAAATCTGAAAAAATTATATGGTGCCCATCGTTTGTCAATGTATCATTCCAACTACAATAAAATTGCTATTTGCAACCTAATACCCTATAAAATGCTACAAAAACATACTGTAACAATGATCCGACTCTTTCTGGAGCGAAAATTTTCTTTCCACGAAAGTTGAAAAAAACGTTATCGCTTGCCTTACTTTTCGTCCATTCTGAAACAAAAGCGATTTGTTGAGCGTTCGCGAATGATGCTCGTGGCTCCCGCTTTCAAATAGAAGCGAGGTTTTAGAAGTTGTATAAATAAATTGAACATGTAAATATGTTGTTATTGCTTATACTCCTGGCTTAGGCCACAAAACCAGGTTCAAAAGACCATGTCGCATTAATGAATCAAAAAGCAATCTCTCCTCATTCAACAGCTGCCCACAGAGGCACCAATCAATGATATGAGAGGGAAAAAGCGATGGCTGAGCAACGGCCATAGGCATTGAAGGTTAAACTCCAGTCCTTGGCCTAGATAAAGCAGTCTGAGTAAATCTTGGGCAAGTACACTGCAAGGACAATTCAGGATACTTGGCGGCATACCAGTCATGCTTGGGTGGAATTTTCAAAGCTGTATTCATATAAGCATACAAGCGCACAGCAATTAAATTCCCAAATGTGTGTGATAAAAAAAGAATAAAAGACTCGTGATCATAACAACTTTAATGCATTTGATGATAGTAAAATTTCATAATTTAAGATTATTTCGTGGCATTTGTTTGATTAGATTTCGACACAGAATCAGCGGAATTTAGGTTTGAGAAAGATTTGCGTCAGACATCGTCGTCACTCAGATCGTGAACGGTGGCCAGCTGACGTTTCTTCCCTGGTGTCTTCGAACCCTGGTCTTCCCCTTCCGAGGTCGCCTCCCGCTTGCCGTACTGGTACTTGTAATCCTTCTTGTCAGTCTCTATCCTCTCTGCTTCGTCCTCCTCGCTGGAATCCCTTTAATTTATACATACATATATTAAAAATTGCAATCTTCTAGTGAAAAAAATTTGCTTTAATTCTTTAGTCATTTAAAGGGTTATATCGAGTACCCTCTAATCTCATTTTTTTGCATCGCTTCAAAATACAAAAATTAATATTTAATTCTCGACTAAAACAAGTCTTTTGGGCTATTAAACATTCAACTATCGTAAATCTAGTGTACAGCGATGTATGCATTCTACTTAACAAACATTTGCCTCAATGTCCTTCGGTACCCAAAAGATGGACGACGAACAGCGTGTTATAAATTGCTTGCAACCTTTTGCATTTACTTTCCGGCATTTTTTTTCAAAACGAGTCAAAGTGAAGACGTTTTGAGTGATAAAAGCAAAGACGTATCTTGGAAGCTTCGGCGATGAATCAGAGGATTAACTGTCTTATTCTCATGCGCAATTTATAATGGCTGCAGTTACATTTTGAACATTTCTATTATAAAAAGTAAATAACGCATAACTTTAACAATGCAACCCGATTTTAATAAAGAAAAGTATTATTCTGAGACAAAATTTAAAAAATCTGATCCTCTAAGGGATCTAATAAAAAAATATTTATAATCGAACAACATATTTGCAGCCCAGGACGTGGTGCCAAACACTATGCCAAAGGATTGTTCTCTGTAAAGTGTGGTGGCTATCAATAGGTTGATCGTCGAATCAACCTCCAAGTGTGCGCGGTATACAGGTGATTAAGCATCAACTTGCATGAACCAGATAATCCGTTGCACTTTAAATGTTATGACTTACTTCAAATCCTGGAAGAAAGAAATATGTTGTATCACTGTAGCATTAAAACAAAAGCTATAGTCTTGATAGGTCCTCCCTGAAGATCCCAATACAGAAAACAAACTGCCCGGATTATAGAATGTTGACATTGGAAAGCCAATGGGTCCTGCGGTGGTCCTACAGTGGGACTATTGTTGCTGAGAGTCAGATCATCACTTCCATTGGCGTGTACACTAACACTGAAAATTCTTTCATTCGGATGGGTCAGTGGCACGCCTACTGTATCCACGCTAATGGGTCGGAATTAGAGGATAATAACATTATCAAATCCAAAGGGATCGGATTATGGATGTTGATTTTGAATGCCGTAGGTAAGTTATGTATGTAAGTTAAGTATATATTGCGATTGTCTCTGAATTAAGGGCTTCTATTTTAATTCTTTTCCTCTTGGTTACTACAATTACGTCTTTAAGTTAAGGCAGAAATGACAGAACACCCTGTATACTTTCTTAGATATTCGTGAAAATATGTACTAAAACTCCTTCTTGGGTTAATAAAATTATTATGCTGTGACAGAGGCTCTAGTTCTACTCACATTAGGCCTTGTGGTTTTATGCAATTTCAAAGGTAGAGAGTTCGCGATTTTAAAGGTAAAGAGGCCTTTACACTGACAACAATTTTCTTACAATTTTTTTGTACTAAATATGTAACCTATTTTGATATAAGACTTTAAGACATTATTTAAATGAGATATTTTTTTTTTCAATTTTTGGCAAGAAACAGATTTAATAAATTTAAAAATATAACATTACATGTAACATAAATGGGCATATAAGAAATATTTACATTGCTGTGACTTAACATTCGTGTTAGTATAACCTAAAATGTATAAGATGTATGTAAAAAATTCATTTAATTGAATTTTAGTTTGAAAAAAACATTGCAATATGCACAATAGTTTGGTAGAAAATTTATACCAAGTTTGAAAATCAACGCTTAGAGAAATCTGCATTTAAAGTAAAAGAAACAGGTAAACAAAATGCTACCATATAGAAAATTGAATTTCAATAAGTATAATTCCTATACGTAAAAAAAAAATCTTCATAGATAAGTTTTAATATTTTTCCTTATTTAAACACCAATAAAAGCAAATTTGCTTTGCTTTGCTTTTCAAAATAAAATAGCTATGGGAAAAATAAAATTACTTTTCTTCACTCATGTCAGTTGAATCTCCATAATCTACTGGTTTCATGCACAAAGTGCACATATTATTAATGTCCTGAAAGCATGGACTGCAATAAATTCCTGAAAAAATTAAAGGTATGCACAGATTTATAAAAGTATATTTTAAAAGTATAAAAATAATTATAAGCATCGCAAATATTTATTCGAGATGGGTAATGATCTAAATCTAGTGGTGAATTTGAGAGATTCAATACCATTGAAAACTCAGAAATAATGATATTATCAAAATTAAACATTTTGATAGCGTAATTGGTGGAGATGTATGGTTTTGAAATAAGCGTGTTTGTTTAAAAAACAGCTTGTTGTTGGAGGATTCTATATTCGTGTTTCGGATGTCAGCGAAGACATCAAAATAACTAAATTATAAAAATTAATAGATTGCGTCAGGTGAATAAACGGCAGATAATAGGCTGTCTTAAAGTAGATCATCGACATATGGAAGTAGCCACGCTAAAAGTTATTAATTAATTATGGTCTATACTGCCGTTCACAATGCTATAACTCGACACATTAGCAAATAGAGGCGTTGATACTGTCTTTTAATAGACTCCATGAGTGCAAATAGTAGTTGCAAGCCGACGTCCCTCTAATAATACCAGTAACTCTCGAAAATGGTGCATTTCCTTCTTCCAATTATCTCCATGATAACCGGCGGACTTTGGATATATGTAGGAGGATATTCTCTACAAACCATATTTTCCCACTGACCAATCACGTAATCCCTCGAATTCACCTGTTTATTGAACTACTTCCATCAGCCGTGTCCTGGCACATCTGCTATGGCACGCCTCCTACAGCTTTGGTTTCCCTAGACAACAAGCATGTCTATTATCAAATCTGCCCGTTCTTTCCCTTATAATGCTGGATAATAGGATTATTCAATATTTCATATCATTTATGTAATTCTATGAATTGAATCTATTTTGTTATATATCTATGTTTTGGCCGTTTCTTTTGGGTTTTTGAATTTTCATTGTCGCAAAGTGTAGATGATTCCTTGTACATTCAACGCTTCAAAGGAATGAAATAATAGCATTCCATTATGCAAAAATATATATTTCTTTAGTTTTTCTTGTAGTGTTGAAATGGCAAACATTTTGACCTCAGGTTAATAGCCAGCAGAAACAGCTTGTATGGGGAAGATTCAGCCACATCCAAGTAGCCAGTTACATTGCATCTAATTAGCCAGTTTATCCCCATCCCCGATACGAGTTGGTATAAAAATGTTCACCTTTGCATCCATCATTTGTGCACCTCTTGAAAGCTTTTCCTCGTCTGAAGGCTCCGGCTCGTTGCAGCTGACGCAGTACACCTTCTGTCTTCCCATGGCTTTGAGCAGCTTGGCGAACAATTTGCTCTTGCCAGCCAAACGGTCCAGGAGAGAGATCTTCTCAAGAGTGTCGTCGCCGAGCACTTTTTTTCCTGATAGCCCTCCTCAGAAATCTCGTGGTGCTTCCCTCGTCCTAAGAATGTGGTTGTAGAGCCACACAGCTCGGGCTTTCTCGCGGCCAGGGTAGTATACGCCACAGATGGCATGGCGCAGGCGTAAGCCGTAGCTTTCGGTGAGGGCCAAGGTGAAGCAGATTCCGTACAGCATCCCTGTGGAAGAATTAAATGGTTATTCTGTAATTCCATCTCGTAATGAAGCATTGTCCTTAATTGTGCCCCTTTCCACTTTGGATTTTTATCCTGAGACAGAGCTCTTAAAGTTTATTTATTCCACAAACCTTGTGAGATCTCTTACGCTCTGAAATTCTAGTAATCCAATCACAGTCGAACATCCGATGAGACTGATTCCGTCTGGGATTTTTAGAAAAACAAGGCGCCATTCAACATCCCTGTTACCCGATAGACTCTCTATGGGAATTTGAGCAAAAACCTGATGCCATCAGGCATTCACTGTTCGGGAGAAAAGGAGGGATATAAAAGGCGAGAAAATTGAAGAAGCATTATGTAAGTGGTCTTTGAACTGGAAGGTTGAAAACTTAAACTCATGATAATCTTTACTTTAACTGATCGCTTTTGTGCTTAGTTGCTACAAAATTAGAATCGAACATTAAAACGATTAATAAATAACTGCAATACCAAACATCAATTTCTTAATTTGCTTTTTACTAAGTTGTATTAAAGTTATACTTCTAAGTTACTGTTACTGTGTTGACCATGCTGTTTGTGGCGTATGCAAGTTTGTGCACCGTTGGACTAAACATTATTTGCTTTGCTTTAATTTTCATTCATATTGATGTTAATTTTAGGACTGTTGATACTTATCGATCTAAATAGGCTGGCACATTTTAATACACTTTCTTACAACACCCACATCTATGCTGCTGGTTCAATTTTATAATGAAACGTTTTTTGAGTGTAATAAAATGGGAATATTATAAAATACTTTATATGAATACAATAAAATATATATTTCTATTGAAAAGAATTTTGCCAATGGCTAGCTAACATCTTGGTAGTCAATGGAGTTGATACTTTGTGTTACGACAAAGCCGAAATAAAAGAATGCAGATAGAAAATAATATCCAGGCTAATATGCTAATGTCATATATTGCAATAAATTATAAAACATCGATTAAAATATTGTTCTAGTAATTGAGGTTTATTTTTTACCCAACTAGAACCACCTCATTCCTATGTCAGAATCTTTCATCAAAATCAAGAACTTCTGTAAAAAAAATCTCTTGAGATTTCTTAAAGCAGAATGGATATGTGATGCAGACTATGCATGCCCGAATTAATGAAAAAAATAAAAAAGTTAGATTAATCAATGATCGAACACAACAACAAAGGTTTTTACTCCTTTCCAACAAATCAACAGGACACCCCGATTTTAAACATCCAGTGATTCAATTAGTTGACAGACCTGTTAGTGGAAGGCACCATTAAAACTAGTCAAAGTGCAAGTACGGAGTTTCTGCACGTTAAACGGATTAATGCGCTCAACTCACGTATCTTTCGAGTTACTGGCTTTCCGAAAGGGGAAGTGGAGAAAAAAATGGATAAATGATAATGGAAAACTTGTTCCGAAAGTCTGCTGGTTCATCTGTCGGAACTTTTAAAACTTAAAAGGGGAAAGGGGGAGTGTTTTCGTTGGAAAAATTGACGTTTTATTATTATTATTCAAATTATTTGTCAGTGAAAAAAATTCTGAAACAGTTCTGAGGAAAATTTTATGAATGAAGCACTTTTTTTCTTCATTATATACACGAATAACGTTTTTATTTCTTTTTGCCAATTCTAGCTTTTGTTTTTTAAATATTTAAGAATCGGCGTTTGTAGTTTCTCCCCTTAATTTCTGCGTTCTTAATTATTCAGAGAATGAACCTGCATTGTCGAAAAATATTTGTTTTATACATTATTATTTGTTAAATATAATATACATTTATTATTTGTTAAATATATCTATCTATATATATATAAAGCAAAAAAAAAAATTTTGCGTTTTGTGTGTGTGTATATATATATATATATATAAAACTTAAAGCAATCCAACATTTGAAAATCTAAATTTTATTCTGAATTTATTATTTTTGTATCCAAGACCGTAACTAAAATCATGTAAAATTCTTATTAGTTATTTTTAACTGTAATTTTAACGCATATTAACTAGGAATTGCATAATTATAAGATGGTCATTTATTTTTTAAAAATGAATAAAAATAATACTTTAAAAAAGAATTGATTTTCATAAAAATATTGTATAATTTATCGTTACAAAATGATATTGCTACAAAAATAAATTATTTTATTCTTAATTCTTTTTTTTTTTCTTAATTAAATTAAATTAACACATTATTATATTAATTAATTAAATTTTATTCTTAATTAAAATAAATTTTTTATTGCTATAAAAACAAATTCTTATTTTATCGCATTTTTATCATATCGTTTTGTAACCGTTATTATAGTTTTATTTTTATAGAAATATCGTTTTTGCATTTTTGTCCGATCTTTAGTAGTTAATAAGAATAAAAGTATTTTTATATACATGTTTTTAAATATAAATGTTCCAAAATGGAATGTATGTTAAAAAAGGAATTAATGAAAAAAATAATAAACTTTTTAATAATTTAAAACAGAAAAGCCGAAGTGAGATCTGAAATGGATGACGAATGACATATTTAAGAATATTTAATTTCCAAGAACAATGAATCAATACTTATATTATTATAAAGGTAATTTTTAAGACTCTTATTTTTGTCATTGGAAACTTTAAAATCTCAAACTAAATGTTTCTGAATTTGTAATTTAATTTTTAATTTAACATATTATTTCGTTAAATTTATCAAAATTTAATTTATATAACTCAGGGTTATATTTGGAAGTAATAAATAAATTGCACACTCTTAAAAATAAAATAATCAAATGACTGTATTTTTATCAAACACGTCAACTCGTCATCTCGTCAAATGAGATAAAGCAAATGTATGACAGAATGTATAATATATGATATCCTGAAAAATGATATTCAAAAAAAAATTTTTGAAGTAAACAAATAATTAATTAAATAAATAATTTTTTTAATTAAATAAAATTAATTAATTAACAGAACATAAATTTAATAACATTAAGTTGGTTAATAAAAAAAAAATATATTACAAAATAAATTTGTTATGCAAACTGTAAGTATTGTTGAAAATACAGCAAATTTAAAAATTTAAAATGTGTATCTTTAAACATCATATCTAATATGAAACATCATTGAGTAACCTTTCTGTTCATTTTTTTATGAATAGTTCTCATGCATTTTTTTACACATTTACGTGCTTTTTTTTTTAAAAGAAAAGCACTATAAAAGAATAAATAATACTCTTTTTATAGATTCTATAAGAATCTATTTGATTTCATAACTGATTTAGACATTTATTTACGTATCTTAGTCAACCAACGACAGAGTTCCAATTTCCTATCTCTGTAAGACAATCCTTAATTCAGTTCAATAGCAAATTAAAGTAAATGTTTTATTAAATCAAAGTAAAAATAATATATTTAAATAATAAAATATTTTATTTATATATTTTTTAATATATTTTTAATAATAAATATTTATTATAAAATTTAAAATATTTTTAATATTATATTATTTATTTTATGAAATAAAATTATTATATGAATTATTTTAATTAAATATTATATGATTATATGATTTTATGAAATTATTATATTATTATATGAAATAAAATAAATAAATATAATAATAAAAAAATTTTCACTAGTAATAAGAATAAATAAATAGTATATTTATTTATATATATATTATTTATTTAATATATAATATATTTTAAGCAAAAAGAAAATAAATTTTATTTTTTCCCATTAAATGAAAAAAATTAAAATGAAAGATTTCAATTGATTAAATCACTAAGCATAATTAAAAGAATGCAATGCAAATGGATTTCTCAAATATTTCGGTATATAATCCAAACCGGCGTATAGCCCTCAATGGTAATTTTTCACCGAAAAATAAACATAATCCGCAGAATCATATAACTTGTGGACAGACTTTGATACACTAATAGAAATCCGCCTTTATACCCATTGTTAAAATATTTAAATACCATAATAATTTTCAAATTTTTAAGCGTTTTCTATGCTAACATAAAATAAAATACAGTGCTAGGCATCCAAAATGACAACACAAAAAGGAAAGATATCAAAGCCAAAATTGATTACACTAATAACACAAAGTGCAAAAATGAAAAGATTGATTCCCTCTTTTTCGAGTTGAAGAACTTTCATTATGTATGGTCAGCTGTACATATTACATATTTAAGACCCAAAAAAAGAAAATGGACGAAAGTAAAAACTAAGATAAAAACAAAAGAAAAGTAATTCATGAATACATTCCCAGGAAACAAAGCAAGTAAATGGGAAAAAGAAAATATATGAATCCACTTCAATAATAAAAAGAATTAATATCGGACTGTGATACTATACGGATCAATATTTTTTATGTCTCATATAAAAAAAAAACTGAACCGATAGAGACTTGTTGTTTTTGTTTTCACTATAATGCTTAAATGTTTATTTCCATTATCTAAAATGCATAACACATTTTCTAATTAAGGTATCAAAAACTTTCTTTAGAACTGAAAATAAGTTTAATAATTTTAATGCTAATGCTATAAAAACAGATTTTGATTGGTATACAGGTAAATGAAATGCCAAAACTCTACCCGTGAGAACAAAAATGCTACAATATCTTAGATTGTACTTTATTTGCCAACTTTTTAGCTTATCAACTATGATATATTTTATCTAACATTGGTTTCCCCCTCCCCAAAAAAACATCATTTTTTTCCCCCAAAAGCATCAATTTTTTTTCTCCAAAAGATCATCTTTGTCCAAGGGATTTTAAAGATCAGAAAATCAAGATTTATTCTTTAAAACTTCTGTGTGGGTTTCTAGAATGGCATACAGCTTCGATGCAAAAGAATAAATACAAAGATATTGTAATTTAATTAGAAGAATAAATGAAAGTTCAGAAAATAATAATCTAGTTGAGTTCTATTTTTAGGATATATTAGAAAATCACAGAAATATTAAAACTGTTCTTTTAAAATGAAAAGATGTCTGGAATTTCAAATTCGATTTCATAAAAGTTTTAAAATATCTCTGCAAATAATAATGAGAGTGTCAGGATTCTTTTATTGAACAGTTTTTACAAAGAAAATAACCAATTTATGTAATTTCGTTTCATATAGTACAAGACTAGAAAATTAAAGATTTTTTTCTTACTTTCTATAAACACAATGAAAAAATACATAAATGGGTTTTTTTTCTCAATAGCTATATAATTCCGTTGAAAATAAGGCGTAATAATCTTTTATATTATGAACAGGTTTTTTTTTCAAATACTTCTCTAGATATAACAAGATGATTTTACACACTATACACTGGTATTTTTTATTTCCAATAATGGAATTTTTTTCAATGAAAATAATATCAATTTAAGTAACATATGTTTGTAAGGCATCTTTATAAAAAAATGTCTCTTTGGGACTCGTGTGAGGAATTCAATAGTTTTACGAATGCTACGATTAAATTAAGTTACTTGTATCCGAGTGATAATACATCGAAATGAGGTATTTTAGAAAGTATATTAGGGAAAGTATTTTTTCAATCTTCCAATCAAGAAGCGTATAATAAATAAAGAGAAAAAGATGCAAAAAAAAAATAATCAGTAAACGTAAAAAGTGAATTTTTCTAGTTGTACAATGCAATTCTAAAAGGTAAAATAGGAAACCCAACTTCGAATTGCGTTTTTTAAACTGATTCCTAAATCGCAAACTAGTCTCGATTCACAAGTTAAACTTGCTGTGTAAACATTTTAGCGTTTACTCTGAAAACCCTTTGATAAAATATTGACAAACTTTTCGCTAATTCGGTTTAAACCAGTCAGTCTTCTTTTCTTCAATAGATTGATTAAAGTTGCAATCCGATATATAAAAAAAAAAAGTATACTAGAAGTGTTTGAAAAGGCTCGTGCAAATAATGTTATTGAAATAATTTAAATCTTTCAGAGAATTAAAAAAAATGTCATTTTGTAAAGAGTTGTCTTTTTTTTGTGTGTGTGCTGTGTGTTATTCTGTTGCAATTGCAGTTGAATAAATAGCCTGAATAAATACATATATGTCTAAATAGTCTATAATTTATTCAAGTAAAAAATGAAAAGATTTTACTGACATAAAAAAAATATTCTCTGGCAATTTTTATGAAAACACTATAAATAGAATATAGCCATTAAGTTTTTTTTTTATTTTTTTTTTTTTTTGAAAAAAGAAAAACGAAAATAAAATTTTAAATTCGATATTCAGCTGCATCCTGATTTGCATAATTTCCCCCATATTTGTGTCCTCTCAGTTAAACCTTTTGATTAAAAAAAAAAAGATTAAATAATGTCGTTGAATATATATAACATATTCATCTTACTGTTTCTTCTCAGTTTGTGGCCATTTTACGCACATATATTCAACATTTTTTCAGAAATTTAATTAATAATATCGTTAACTGTTCTTTAAAATTTTATTTGTTCATAAATTGATTTAATTCACCTTTACTCGATCTACCGTTGTTATATTGCTGATTCTCTACTACTAACAATCACTTCGTGGTTCAGATAGTTTTATGTGTACTTTTTATAGAAAGAATACTACCCTATTAATTACTATTATATATTTTTCAAGTGAACGAAACGACAAATGTAGACCTATGAAAGTTAACTATGTATGCTCAAGAATTAAACAGAGTAACATGCATTCTAATGCATCCTGAATAACGCTGAATCTGCTATTTTAGTGGTGTAAGTCATTTTCTTTTCAAGTGCTGGGCAATTTGAATTATGTCCTTCATCCCAAGAATGGCAGATTCAGCCTTAAACAGGATAGAGTGTACCAGTTACTTGTGTACCAGTTAGTTGAGTGTACCATTAATGCACCTCAATTTCTAACGAACATCCCAATGGTAGTATGGAGAAGTGGTACCCATTTCCCCAGGGTTCTACCGAAGAACATTCAAGTCTATAAATTTATCACATCCATACCAGGCAGGTACTCGAACAATCTGTTCGGTGTCATTTGCCGAGCTTCGACCCCAACGAGCTATACACCAATGAATAAATAATATAAATAAATAAATAATATTTTTATGAAACAAAAATTATTTTTAAAAAATTAACAACGAGTTTTCTTTACAACTTTTTTAGGAATAGATAAAAGTTAAAAAAACTCTTTTTTACTGATATAAGGAAAATTATGCATCAAAAGAGCATTTATGTCAAATAACTCAATTTTTATGCTTTCCATAAAAGACACCATGTTTTCCCCCAAAAAAATTGATTCCGGGTGAAAAATACATTTCATTTTTAACTCACCTGTGTTTAAGTATAATGGACATTTCTTTTATAATTAGATATTTATATAAGTTCAAATTTGACACTAATGTTTGAACATACCACTCTGAACAAAAATGACTCACAAAATATCAGAATAAAAAAAAAAAGTTGTGTTTACCAACATGGAACGTAGAAGTGAATATAAACAGCAGAAGAACGCATGCGTCAGGTAAAAGTGAAAAGATGCGTTAAGGCTACTAGGTATGGGGGACACTCATTACCTATGGTACGATACTTGTCCAGGTTAAGAGGCACCGGAGTAGGTAGGCATTGAGTGAAGTCGAACTCCGGGTAGACTTCATCAGGGGATCAAACTGCGTTACCATCTGACGATACATGTCCGCCATCACCCTTGCCCTTCACCTGGATCTGGATGACGGTGGGCACTGCAAATGATTCCTACAATCAAAACTCAAAATACTGATAAATCGAACTAGTTATTTAGCACTAAACCCCTAATGGATTCTTTTTCTTCTTTACTTTGCGCCACAGCCTGTTACAGGCCAAGGCAGTCTCAACAATCTTCCTCCAACAGATTTGTTCAGACTCGCCACATGAGACGAGTCATATCACGAGTTCACTCGTGGTATCATGAATCTATTCTATAGCAATTTTTCTATTGTTCCAAAAACATTTCTCTATGGCCTTCGGTAACTGAAACATGAACGGAGATTTTTTTTTTTTTTTTGATTCAAAGTGGAGAAATCTTCAGAGACCACAACAACTAAGCATCTTGCAATCATCTCGAAAGCTCTAACGATGAATCAGAGAATTATAAACCTGTTACTAGCGTGCAATCCGAATGATTGAACTTGCATTTTAATTTCTGTAATAGAAAAAACTTATTGATATTAATTTTAACAATGTATATTTCCGATTTTATTAAAAGAATGATTCGAAACAAAATCTGTATTTGAAATACAAACAATTTGCTCTAAGAAATTGGAGAATAAACAGCATACAGGGTGATTCAATGGTCATAGGCCACACTTTTTATGAAGTGGTGCAACTTACGAAAATATACATTTTTTGGTATAGAAAAGTATGATCGGAGGTGATGCTTTGAGAAACTAACTCACTTTAAAACAAATTTCTCGCAATACCCAGGCTCAGTGCTCCAATTGATACCTGTCACGTGAGGAGTTTATAGTCCTCTGTCTGAATTTTAGCCGAATTATCTTTAATTTAATATAGATAAAGTCTATTCAATAGAACTTACGATATGCTTTCATTTATATAATTAAAACCAAAAACTATTGAGTGGTTTCTTTGATCTGATTGGTCAACACTGAATGCTAGGGTTGCTGTAAAACGGAAGAAAGATCATTTTATCATCAAACTTGTTAAAAACATTTTCATTTGCTATTAAACCTTTGAAGTATGAGGAAGAGTTTATTTATACATTATTTCTTTGATAATTTAATATTTTATTCCTGATGAGTAAAATGAGAAGCTCCTTTGATGTCTGAAAATAGCTATGAAGAGTACAGTGGAAATTTTAAGCAGGAATTTTATCAAAACATAAATGCAGCATTTAGAGAAACAACCTGCAGAGCGAGATAGAATAAAAAAAAAAAAAGAGAACAAAAAATTCACCAGCAGCACTTTTATTACATTTGGACAAATACTTTCCGTTTATGTTCCGATAGATGGGGCGACAAAAACAATATTACATCCAATCAGTATATTTGTAGTATAAAAAAGAATTTCTTATGCTAATTTTTAATGACGAAAAAAAAAAAAAAAAAATACTTTAACAAGAACTAAAATGAGAAGGACTTACGCTGTCCTTTGGACTCCAGTTTTCCGTAAAAGCTCATCATCTTGAGCAGCTCGTGCAGTGAGTAGTCCAGTAGCATGGTTATGCCAGCCTGCAGGCCAGACAGCAGCAGAAGTGATCCGGCCGCCATGAGCCTGCTTTTCAGAAGCTGCCATGCGAGGCGAGAAGGTGCGCACGTACCTCCTGGGTTCCCTGTGGGTCAGAGGCAGGATGGTCTCTTTGCCCATCATGGAACGGCGCTCGTCTATATCCCGCAAGTAATGCGAAATGTATACGTTGTCAAAATGGTCTGCGGTCAGATAGCGGATTCGGTACACGTAAGACCTGCAACAGTTCACAGTGAACAGAATTTTTTTCTGCAGTTAGAGATCTAGGGTTCAATCAGTATGATGTACAGCTTATTAGGTTTCTGAACACCAGGTAGGTAGTCATTAGGTTTCTGGTTTTGAAACTCTACAAGCATGGATATGACAATTTATAAATCGGAATGTCCTTCTATTGGGGTCGAGGAAAAGGGTGCAGATTTCCCAGACACCACCTTTATGAGCGTTTGTTCTAATCGGTGATGGCAAATGGTAGTGCGTCAGATCAACCCCATGGTGCTTCTAATTAATGTTAAATCCTCTACATATCTGACGCTCTAGTAGAAAATAAATAAATTTACTCGTAATCAAAGTGCCAAATATTGGGAAATAACATTCATGTTATGTTCTGTGTACCATGAACGACCACCCGCCCTTTATAAAGAAATGTTTAAGGGAAGTTTTTATTGCATGTACGTCATGACGTAAACACATGCGATTACAGAGAGCGATACTCCCTGCTTTTTAAATGAGTACCTGTATTATGGTTGGCAATCAAAATTCACAAGCTAGCTTGTGTGTTGGGGGGAGGGAGTATGAGCCTCGAACTTTTGTAGTGCAACTGCACACTTTAACACAGGGCTTATATACTGTGTAAATAATAACATTCAGCGAATGGGGAAAACAGCTGGTCTTGAAGGTCAGGCCATTTTAGGTAAGAATAGAAAGCATCGAAATTAATACCAGGTTATAAACCCTAAACTTTAGTGGATCGATTGGAATATTTTAGTACAACAGTGAAGGCAACTATTTCCCCGTTCAGGCCTCTTAATGGGTTAATTCGTATCTGTAAGAAATGGGCCGTGTCCCAAAGTTTGAGTGGAATTTTTGAAAAAGCCATCGCAAATAAACAATTACTCCATACAATACTAATGTTTGCAGCCTCTATTTGTGCATAACTGTCACTGACAATCGCAGTAAACTACAAATCCTTCAAAATAAAATATTAAGTATCCTCACAAATACTCTTTGGTCATAAATTTAGCAATCCCGAATATATTAACTTGCGACTGCCCTATTATCAAATTATTTAGTTATCCATTCGACAACATAATCAATCTTCCTCGGTTCCTATCGCCAAGATATACACCACATTTACACGTAACAATAGAAGACATAAATTCGATTACACAGTTATTAAATGGACATCATTACCAAATTTCGATACAAAATTACACTTCAATGTGTGCTAAATGTTTTTTCAGGTTATAATATAATTTTCTCAATAATTGTATATTGATCTGAAAAAAAAAAATGCTTCTCTTGAATTCACTGTAATCATTTTTTCTTCCCTTTTTAAATTTTTGTTGCATCTCACCAGGTCCTTTCTACAATACTTATGCGTCTTCTATAAAATTGAGTAGAATTGTTTCTTACACTGGCAACTTGAGTAATAGTATACGTCATATTCAATATATTTTTGAATTTATGATCTTTTTAAATGTCATACAGAATCGCATTTAATTATTCTGTATAACAAATATTGATCAAATTTTCTGATAAAGTCTTATAAGCAGAAAATGTATTGCAAATGCCAGGTTGATATCCATAATAAAAACAGGATAGGCAATATGTTTCTTGGCATTTATGACACTTTATGAAAGCCAAGTTTTTACGTGGGCAGAGATTTTTGGGTACATTCATTGGGAAATAAATCGTGTTCACACGTATGGAAATTGTTCACTTATTCTTTTATTTTCACTAAAGATCGTTTTCATCGACATTCTTATTTAACATTTTTATGTTTCCTAACTCTTTTTTTTTTCGGTGGAACTAGCAGCTTTAGGAACCTTAGCAATCGACTCTAACCACGAAGTCAGAAAACTGTTCGGCAGCAGGAACGCTTTATTGATATAATAGCGTTTGAATATTTTAAACTCGATTTTCTGAAACATTATTCAGAGGTGGATCCTACTACATTGGCTAGTTGACATTCTTTTCATGATCTATACATGGTGAAAATTCCAAGCAAAGTATACGGAATGGACATAAACTTCCAATCAACTTCTCTTTTAGCTGATTTATCATGCGCTAGAAATAAAAATAGCACTCACTTGAATAGCAGCATGGCGAAGAAGAAGGCCATGGTCAGGTTAGTCCAGTCGATGATAGCTATAAACCAATCCGTGCGTTTCCGGATCTCGTCTTGGATGTCTCCCCGGATGTCCTCGAACGACTTGCTTTGTTCCAAGGAGAAGTTGTAGAGTGCACAAAAAAAAGTCACGTTCACATAGAACTCGTTGTACATATGGCGGGCGAAACTCTTGAACTCTGCCCATAAACAAAACGAAAATTAATTCCTACAGTTGCAGTTAATTAGTAAATTAATTACATTTCTAGAATATACAGAGAGTACATTTGCATTAGGAGAAAATTAAGATAGTAAGGAACAAGATGAATAAAATTTGCCATAGTACATTGTATCGCAAACCAAGTGCAGTTGTCGAGGATATTTGTGCAGGTTGTGACGACCAATGTACAACAGAACATATAGTTCATTCATGATGGTATGCAAGTTCCTTTCTCCATCTATTTACTTAACCACCTCCAAACTACCCCTCAAGGGGATAATGCATGCGCATGACCTTTTGTTTGGTCTCTGTGCTTACTAGACTGCAAAACCCTTTTTTTTTTTTTTTTTTTTTTTTTTTTTTTTTTTTTTTTTTTTTTTTTTTAGCGGAGAAGCTTCAAACATTCATTTATGAGACACCTGGGGAAACACTGAAGGAATTTAATTCTTTAGTTTCTTATCCTTTTTAGTTTCACATAATTCCAAACAAAGATTCTTTTTGAAGTGCAAAGTATAGTATGTGGCATCATGCTTTTTCTTTCACATTTATCTATCAGCATTAGCTAAAGTGCTAAAGCTGAGTATGCTGTATATTTTTGCCGTTCCGATGATAAATGAACGTAAGTCATTCATGGAGAAAAAACAATAAGCTAAAAAAATCACAATATTAAATTATATAAAAAATTAAAAGATCCTAGACAAAAACCAGCAGTACTTTTATTTCTCCATTTTTATTAATTATTATCACAGTGAATACATTCGTAAGACGTCACTCAATTTTTTACTATAATACATTTTCAAGAAATGTACTTATGAAAGAATATTCCTGTCACAATGCCTTGAAAATGAAGGAAATGCCTTCCTCATTTTTTTGCCGTTTCTCTGGATGCATTCATCTATAACAAGACTAATCCGGGAAAAAAAACTATCATCCCATTTTCTTAAAAATTTTCAACAAAACAAAACATGAGGTCGAAATCAACCCGTATGTGTATACTTAACAGGTGGGCTGAAAAGTTCGTAGGCGGCGCATAGATGGCGCTAATAGTATTAAATCCATATGATTTTTAGTTAGCCCCCTAACCTTCAAAAAAGACACGTGTATAATTTGACAGCTGTTGCACTATTAGTATGTGAGTTACGGCATTTTTAGTGAAGCAACTTTTGTTAGTTTGAAAATGGATAAAAAGGAATTTCGTGTGTTAATAAAGCATTGCGTTTTGGCGAAAAAAAATACTATTGAAGACAAGGCTTGGCTTGATAAACATTATTCGGACTTTACACAAGGAAAATTAACCGAGGAGAAGTGGTTTGCTAAATTTAAACGAGGCGAAATGAGCACCGAGGACGATGCACGCAGTGGAAGCCCCAAAGAGGTTGTTACCGACGAAAACATCAAAAAAGTCCACAAAATAATTTCTGATAACCGTAAAGTGAAGTTGATTGAGATAGCTGAGACCCTAAAGATATCAAAGGAACGTGTTGGACATATCGTGAATGAATATTTGGATATGCGAAAGCTCTGTTCAATGCCGCGCGAGCTCACAATCGACCAAAAACAACAAGGAATTAATGTTTCTAAGCAGTGTTTGAAGCTGTTCAATTGTAACAAACCCGAATTTTTGCTTCGATATGTGGCAATGGATGAAACATGGCTCCATCATTTCATCGGAGTCCAATCGACAGTCAACCGATTGGATTGCACATCAGAGAACTGCACATGATGAACACTAAAAATGCTGTAACTTTACTAAAAATGCTATAACTCACATACTAATAGTGCAACAGCTGTCAAATGTATACACGTGTCTTTTGAATGTTAGCTAACTATAAATCATATGTATTTAATACTAGTAGCGCCATCTATGTGTCAGCCTATGAACTTTTCAGCCTACCTGTTATGTATTATTAAAGAGCTATATTTAAGTTTCCTGATTGGGAATCTATAAAAACAAAACATTCTTTTTCTTTGAGGGGTTCAATAATTCCAAATTTGATGGCTTTTAGAAATCATGCACAGCAAATCTACAACTAAACGAAATAAAAATTTAAAAAAATTATAGGCTTATTAGGATAGATGAAAATATGTGCAAGATAATCAAAAAGTGTTGAACAAATTTTTTAAAAAAAATTATTCTTTAAAAAACAGGATAAATGGGCGCATCTCATTTGTATTTGAAAGAAAATTTGCTGAAAGAAATGTCATGAGCAAATTGAAAATTATATACTAGATCTCGTTAAGATCTTGCAAAACCCTTGTAAAAACTACTAGCTTATTTCGTTAACTTAAGTGTGATGCAAACTTCCACTGCCACTCAAATAACGACTTCATCGTTGTGCGTTCATCCAACTTTTATTATGCTTAACTGTATTGCTTTAAGCATTCTGTCGCCCATTTCGCAGGAACAAATAAAGACAGCGTGGTTTGTGGTCACATGATTTTTTTTTCCTCACATTTTCATCCTTTTGTCGAAAGTCACATACCTAATAAGCGCATCGTTCGAGTAGCAAAGCACATTTAAAGGAAAAAACCCGTGTTATATGTGTATCGTAAGATGTCCTTGTTGCAAATTATGACAGCAAGCATATGGAATTCATCAACTTTTAAATCTGTCCTTTTTATTTTTGTACTATAAATTATTTCTATGATGCAATACTATTTACATAACAGTAATATGCGATATAAGGGGTCTGAGCCGTAACTCAATTTGTAGCGCTCATTTACGTTGGACTTCAACAATAAAACTGAACACCGACAAAAACTAGACATTGAAAAGACAACCAATGAAGATTCGAAATAAATATTCGAGAAATTCGTTTGAAACGATACAACAACGCGTACTTGCATCAACGTGTGCTCCCGACTACATATTCCTATACAAAAAATTATGTTTTAGTAATCTGTACCACCCCTCAAAGTTTTCCCTTGATTATTATACGAAAAAATGTGTGCTTTAATGAAACTGCATCACCCCCTCAAACATTTACCCCATTACAATTGAATCTCCAATCCTGAATATTTCATTATTTTCCTAATTCATAAGAATTTTTTACAAATAGATGTTTATGACTCATTTTTATGGCAAAAAAAAAAAAAAAAAAAACAAATACCTTACCATTACAAAAACTTATTCATTAAATAACTTTTTTTATGAAAAATTTTTTATGAATACTATATTTAAGAATTTCCGAACTTTCAAGCTAAATATAGATTCCAATCACTATTACTTAAATCATTGAGGCTTTTATTTATGTTTTCATCTGTCTTTTAGCACAAATAAGAATTCTACCAAATGGCAACATCGTAGCAACTTCATTAGTTCATGTCATAAACATCACGAGGCGATTGATTTATTGGGATTATTAGCTCTATTAGTCATGCAGTGATCATCATCATCTTTAAATCAGTATATGGCTATGTCGATATCAAAATTTGTCCCTGGTTTATAGGCATGTAGATATAAAGCACTGGTCACATTTATTTTGGGTCAAGAAGTATGTCAAAACTAACAATATATCGCTCCGCAGTGAAGTAATTAAAAAAAAAATGGAAAACTATGCATTTATTTTATAATTAATTTTCTGCATTATTATTTATAAAATTTCACTAAAGCAGGATAACAAAAACTATTTGCATGTTATTTTTTTCTGCCGTATAATTGAAGTCTGTGAAGAAAATAATTTTAATCATTTATAGAATTTTTGTAATACATATAATGCGCATATAGTGTACTCTACTAAAAATAAATTAAACACATCTATAGTCATGCAAAAAAACCTTTTATTTTCTTTTACTTTGTATTGGTGATACCGTTCCTACTAATATATATCAAGAAGGGTTCATTGACGGCGGATAGTGAAGAGAAGACAGCTTTTCTGGAGTACTTTTAGAGAAAACTACCTCATATTTGGAGTATCATGTGGGGAGAAAACCTGAAAAACTGCCAGTAGTTTGACTGTAAATGATAGTATGATATTTTATTTTTTTTTGCAAAGAGGAAATATTATAAGAACAGATCTATAGATGCACAGAATAAAGAATCAAGTTAAATTAAAAATTATAGCAAGACCTGTCTGGTAGAGATCTATGCAACAAGTCTGTACTGAAGGTATTCATGATAAATATTGAGATTAAAAAGTTCTTTGTTGAACTGGAAGAGATGGAGTGGAGATTTCGAATCCCCAAGGATTTACACTAGGGATAACTGATATGAAGTGGATATAATAATATTGGAATGACAAATGCAGTATCTCAAATGCTGTATCCTGAGCTACGCTGCTGTATTACATATTTTTCACTGTCGTGGTCAAAGAGCTTGGAATCTGAAAACAGCATCATCTCCTTATTATTGACGACTTTAAGCTAGAAACACTGAAATAAAGTGAAGACGAATCTCGACTCGAGGCCCAGTGGTGACGCGCGCAGCTAGCAAGTGAAAGTCTCAGGTTAGAATTCGCTGGCATCCTGCTTTGAAGTTATGGCGCTTAGAGGATACCAGTTTCTATTAAGACAGCATTTACTAGCTTAAAGAGAATCAGACTACCTGGTAGTAGTTTTTCCTATTTTACCTTTTACGACATGCAAAATGCTATACATAACTATGTCCAAATTTAAAGCATTTGATCGAGCATTCATCTATCCCAACTTTTACGACAGAAAATAATCGTCCTTCTGAATTAGTAAACCCTTTAATGCAGGACCAAAATCCAACATCAGATCGAGTAGTAATTCGTCAGTCCAAAAAATGACAAAGTAAACCTAATGTCTTTCGATTTCTATCCAAACTGCAGTAAACAGGCAATTTTTAACTTTTAGCTAATTAAAATAATTAGCTAAATTTTTAATTTGTTACTTATAATTACAGTTGCTAAACGGCAGTTTGCTCGCTTAAGTGGACACATTTATGATGTAAACAATTTAATATTGAAACTCGTTTGAGGAAAAAAATAGCGTGAAAGATTCTCCAATAGCGTATTCTATGTTATAAACAAATCCTTCATTATTGATGATAATCAAGTAGAAGCAAACGAACTCACCCCTTGCTATCTCGCAGACGAACTTGACAGCGGTCACGATAGAGCAGAGGAACTTGAAGGCTCCCATCTTGACTTCGCAATCGGCGATAGCGTCGTCGAAGGCTTTGCCGCAGCGCTCGTACGGGCTGCCGTATTTGGAGCTGCATACGCTCACGATACTCTTCAGCCACTGGAAGATAGCTTTGATGGCGTTGACTGAAAAAAGGAATTGGTCAATGACTAACCCTACTTGCCTTAAACTGGATAAAAAAATCAAAACCTTCCCTATTCAAAATGTGTAATTTTCACTTATTTATTGTCTTTTTTTAGAATCAATGAAAAATACTGCAAAATATTTTGCAAAATACTTTTAAGTTTAATTCCATGTTCTGATTTTGTTTGTTGCCCTACCAGAATTTTTAGCATTGAAAAATATGATTAGATAACAAAAGCCACTGTACCGACTGGTGTAGCGCTATCCTTGCGAAGGTGAGCCAGCCTTGAGGAACTGTTATGATTTATTGCACAGAAGCTCGCAGAAGCTTTGAATGTGCTTTTCATGACGACCAAGGGTTGACAAGAAGCTCTTTCTATTATATTGGGTTTTCTCCGTATATCAGAGAGTAGAGACATTCCAGTAAGAGGTGCCGAGTGGATCCCAGTTGTGGTGTGACAAATGTGACATGGCGACATAAAATGAAAATGTAGCTGATATTTTAGTCTTTTGTGTGTGTGTGTGTGTGTGTGTGTGTGTGTGTGTGTGTGTGTGTGTGTGTGTGGGTGTGTGGTGGGTGGGTGGGTGGGAATATCGTGCTACTCTATACCACCAAATGGGACACGATTAATGTAAATGTACCAACAATTTATTATAAACAGTCCAGTCACATTAATGTGACCACCACCTACTTTCGGCTTCAACGTGAAATAATCACGAAAACAATCACGAAAGGCAGGTGGCAGCCCGTTGCAGTGGAGTGTATATAAAGGATGTCCTAGGGCATCGGAAAGCATTTCAATCGTTGGTGTAATGCAGAAACGTAGCAATTTATCCGACGTCCAAAAGGGCATGATTATTGGCTTTCCGGCCAAGGGTGGAAGCATTTCGGAAACGGCTAATTTTGTGAACTGTTCGCATACCGCCGTGGTAAAAGTATACCGTGCATGGCAAATGGCACTATCCAAAATCAGCGGCGTGGCACATGTGGTGCACCACATGTGCTACGATGACAGCTATAGATGAAAGAGGCGAACGAAGGCTACGGAGATGCGTTTGAGCGAATAGACGTGCAACTGTTGACCAACTGACCGACCAGATGAACCAAGGGGCTACCAAGAGTGTATCCTCAACAACGGTTCAGTGATCGTTGATGCGCATGGGCCTCCGCAGCAGACACCTGGTTAATGCATCTATGCTGATTGCTGTTCATCGGCGATGAAGGCTGAAATTTGCACGGCAGTACCGAAACTGGACGTCCACAGAGTGGTGACAGGTGGCTTTTTCCGATGAATCCGGACATCATTTTATGCTCCATCGGGCAGATGGACGTTGGCATATACGGCGTGAAACGTCTGAAAACAAACACCCTGCAACAATTGCTGGAGGAGGGAATCCAAGCTGGAGGAGGGAGCATTATGATTTGGGGAAAGTTTTCCTGACATTCACTGGGTGCACTCATCATTGTGGAAGGCACTATGGATTAGCACAAGTACGCATCTGTCCACCCCCTACATGCGAATTATCTTTCTTCAGAATGAAGGCATCTACCAGCAGGACAATGCGAGGTGTCATACAGCTCGCAGTGTATATGCGTGGTTCGAAGAGCGCCAGGATGAGTTTACCGTACTCCCCTGGCCAACAAACTCACCGGATTTAAACTCAATCGAAAATCTGTGGGACCACCTCGATCGGGTTGTTCGCGCCATGGATCCTCAACCGCGCAGCGCAGCTGGCCACGGCACTGGAGTCGGCATGGCTCAACATCCCAGAGAACACCTTCAGAAACCTAATTGACTCTCTTCCTGCACGTCTCACAGCGGTCCGCTCTGCCAAAGATGGTTATCCTGGCTTTTGACGGGTGGTCACATTAATGTGACTGGACTGTGTAAAAATACACTCAAATATAAACTATCAAACTAGAATAAGATTCACTGCACACATATTATCAAATGCCTCGAACGCGAAGAAGACTAGCATTTACGAAAGAGCACGGCTTTAATATTTCGATGTGAAACTGTCGTTTTTTAGACCTTCTAAAATAGACGACACTTCTACATTCTCCTCCCATCTCATTGACACTTTATATTTCAGCTAACTACCTTTTCTTTCACTGTTTCAGTCTTTTAAAGAGCGTAATGTAAGTGATATTCCTTATTTTCAAAATTTTAATTCTTCTAAACTATTTTTTTTCAATTCCTACTATTAGTTCACACTCTCCTATATATATGTTGTTCAAATTTTCCATCGTTAAAAAAATACTTTTTTATTCATCCACTCAGGCTCAAATATATTTTTTTTTTAAACTCGTAGTGGATGACACTGGATGTTAATTCAGTTTTTCAAATATTAATTCATTAATTAAATTTAATTAATTAATTTTAGGTTTTTTTAGATTTAAGTTGCATGTATCTACCAATAGATGACGCCAGATGTAAGAGAAAAATTTTCAACTTTATTTATAAAGGACTTTCTGCAATATAGTGAAAAAGAATCAGAAAATTGACTTTAAAAAAAAAAAATTTATATTACTTGTTTCCTTAAATTTCATCTTTATTTTTATTTGAGTTTTACGTTAATTAATTATGATTTTGCTCTACATTTTAAGTTTTAAATTTCTTATAATTATTACTTTTAGAACATTATTTTTCAATGTATTCAGTAAATCTCTACATATTTTACCTTTGTATTGACAGTGTAAGAGACTTTTTTATTGCTCTCAAATCTTCGGTTTTGGCGTGCATCTACTTAACTATCATTAGAATCTTGCTGCATGGAATACAGGTACAACGCTTCCTGGTACTCTTAAGTACCAGGAAGAGTGTTTTAAATGGCTTACTTATTTCCAAAAAGAGATCTCTGATGGCAATGAAGGCTTCCTTCATCATGCGAGCGAACTCCTTCAAGGCCTTCAGAATGTCTCGCATCACGTCGATGATGGCTGAAAGACACACTTCCATCAAGCGAATGCACTCAAAAACATACTTCCAACATTTGAATGTTTTTTTATAAGTGCCGAATATGTTTTGCCGCTTATCAAATCAATGTTCAAATGTTAGAGAAATGTTTTTGCCTAAAAAATCCTTTGTCTAATTTACTTTTAGAACTATCAAAATATTCGTATACTTTTTGAACTTTTACCTTTGCATAAAAATTGAAACATATAACTTTAAAACAATATCATTATTACTAGTAAAATGCTCCTGTTCTAAAGGGTTTGTTTTGTGTTGTTGTTTATTTCAATTCCTTCTATTAGTTCACACTCTCCCTATATATATATTGTTCAAACTTTCAATCGTTCATAAAATACTTTTTATTCATCCACTCAGGCTCAAATAAATTTTTTTTGAACTTGTAGTGGATGATACTTGATGTTAATACAGTTTTTTCAAATATTAATTTATTCATTAAATTTAGTTAATTAATTTTAGTTTTTTTTAGCTCTAAGTTGTATATATCTACCAATAGATGGCGCCAGATAAACTTAAAAAATGAAAAATTATTTTTAAAAGACTTTCTGCAATACAGTGGAAAAAAAGTAGGGATTCACTTTAATTTTTTTTTTTTTTTTTATATTACTTGTTTATTGTGATCTCACCGATCAGAGGGGCGAATATGGACTTCATGATGGCCTTTGTCTGCTTGATGACGACCTCCTGTCCACAGTTCAGACTGTTTATCAGCACGTTGGCGTTGCGCAGGGCGTTTTTGGCTGGACCGCTCATCACCAGGATGGACGTGTACGCCATCAGCACCATTCGGCCACGACCTTTCGGGAGATAAAAAAAAAAAAACATTCTGTTCAGCCAAGAGCATAGCAGAGTCAGAAACTCGCTAGAACATTGATTGTCAACCAGTGTTGCATGAGAAGATCCTTAATTAAGCTTTAAACCAAAGATGGGCAAACTTTTTCGGTCGCGGGCCAAAAATCGAAAAAAAAAAAATTTTGCGGAACAAAATAATTTTAAATTATTTAATTTAATTTTTTTAATTTTAAAGACAATATACAAATATTACAATTTAAATACGTTAATGAGATGAATGAAATTGCGATTTCATTTCTAAAAGTTCCTTATATTAAGGTTCGAAGTGAGATGGACTGATTCTAAGGAACGAGGTTAAATGCTTATCTGTCAGTCTACTTCTGAAACAATTCTTTTTAAGGTTCACTGTTGAAAACACTTGTTCACATATATAAGATGAAGCAAATGTAGCACTGATTTTCTGGGCGTGAGATATTAAATTTGGGAAACTTACTTTCGATAATGATTTGTAAAACTCTAACTTTGGCATATTTAGAAACAACTGCTTGAGATGATTGTTAGATTGCAACTCAATTAATTCGATCTGCAAATCCCAGAGAAAGATATAACGCTTGTTGGCGCCGAATTACAGTTATAACTAACAAAGAACTTTCGCTTTTAACACATTACCGATTGAAAGGTGTCTGAGCTTGCTATTTCCGTCGATTTATGCTTTGTAGAAGAAAAATAGAG
Source organism: Caerostris extrusa (assembly GCA_021605095.1). NCBI lineage: Eukaryota > Metazoa > Arthropoda > Arachnida > Araneae > Araneidae > Caerostris > Caerostris extrusa. The sequence goes on along the minus strand of BPLR01008975.1, from coordinate 26,891 downwards.
AAAGTAAAAAGATCATCAGTCCTTTGAAAAAAAAAGGAAGAAAAAATAATAATATTTAATCAAAGTAGAAAAGGAGATGCATGTATAATATATAAAAATATATTTCTTTTAATTTGCCTCGGACCGGCAAATTAAAATTATATTCGCGGGCCGGATAGAACCTTCCGGCGGGCCGGAATTGGCCCGCGGGCCGTAGTTTGCCCATCTCTGCTCTAAACGAATTATCTCGAAAATACTCGTTTCATATATTTGCATTTTTTTTTCAGAATACCCCTTTTAATTTGTGATTAAAATAATTTTCAATTTTGGAAATGAAAACGAGTATTTTCGGACTAACTTGCGTTATTCTAAAGCAAACACAAGTTTATTTGTGACATCATACATCTGGTTGCAGTTCTTCTATCGTGGTTTCATGGTGCTTTAAAGGCATTTCACTTAATGTTCTTCAATACCCATAAAAATATGGGCAAGGAGCTGTGTGTTATTAATTGCTTATGAGCTCCTGCATTTATTTTCCTTCGTGTGTTTCAAAATGATTAAAAGTGCAGATATTAGTGATAATAGCAGAGATGTATCATAAGGAGGGGGGGGCCTCTGACGATGAGCTAGAGTATTGAAGTTTTTATTCTAATGTGCAATCCAAATGGTTAAATTTATACTTAAATCTTAGCAATAAATAATAATTAAAATGGGATTGATCATAATTTTAACAATGCATATTTTCTATTTTAATAAAAAATTAGTTCTGACAAAAAAACCTTATCCTAAAAAAGTTATTAAATGACTACGGGTACGAGAATTATATTTACAATTTTGACACTCAGTATAAATAAACAATATGATCTGTTGCTAGATCGTATCAAAATGCATGTAGTCATGTAGCATGTGAACCTTAGTACACAAAAAGGTGTTTTTATAAGTTACCTTTTAAAAGGAAATTTAATCGAGATAAGTAGAATTTGATTTAAGTTTTATCTACAAATAACAGTAGAAAATTTCCGACATTCTTCAAATCAGAAACATTAAAACATATGCAAAATATTAATTCAGTTCCACTCAAGCGTGCTGCAGCATACCTATGTGAATGTTTTCTATTTTAACTGTTGCTTTTACCTTATTTTTACCTTCAATATAAAGGCTCTTACTTTTTATCAATCACAAGTCAATCGTGTAAATCGTGGCATGTTTTATTTATTATTATTATTATTATTATCATGCCGGGCATTTTGATATGAGTCATTCACTATTAGAAATGCAAATATGCAATGGATTTAGCGATATCCAAGATGCATCATGAAGGCCTACTTCACATCACCTAATTTTCAACAAAGAGAACTCTAACAATGACATCTGTTGGTTCGGACCCAACGGAACGATTTTCAAGTTTTAGGATTTACCGTACTCTTCCTCGTAAACTTAAATGCTTAAATGAAACTATCAAAAACGAAAACCTACCAACAATAACAATCAAGTTAAACTATCAACAATAGGTCTATGAAGCCTATGGTCGTCTTTCACTCTGAGGTGCAGAAAAGAGTAAACTTCGATGCCCAAATGACTATCAAGTCATCATCAATGACTATCAAGTCAAATTATCAACAATATATACTAGGGAACATAGGGTCATCTTTCACTCTGAGATGGCTGAAAAATTCAAATGAAACTATCAACAATATGTACAAGGAACCTAAAGTCGCCTTTTCCTCTGAGGGGCAGAAAAGAGTAAACATAAATATCCAAGTCAAATTATCAACAGCAAAAAAGGAAATTATCTAAATCCTAAATTGCGAATTCCCATTTAACTAGATTAAAGAAAAACAAAATATGGATGTTCAAAGTGCCGCCCAAGAATACCGTTGCACAATTCACACTAGCGGATGAGACTGACGTACTTTCTCCATGCTGGTGCCACGCTTATCTTCTGCTCTGCAGCAATGATTCTTGCGATAAAATTTTCTACTTAAATCAGTAATGTTCCATTTTTTAAATCCACTTTTTGGCAAAACGAAAGTAACGGATTATTAGACGCTTTTGGAAGTGACTTTTCTGACACTCAGTGAAATGCGACCTTTGGGTTCCACAGAAATTCTTAGTTGTCTTTATAGTACTATCACCCTTATTATTATGTTCAGACAATTTACTGCCATCTGTAGTTTATTGTATGTTCAATATAATATATCATATTGACTCATAGTCAAAAGCATACATTTTTGTTTTTGACATTTTCTTAATTTTTGTTTATTAGTGAATTCATAACTTAGCCCTTTTTTTTTTTTTTTTTTTTTTTGGACGCCATAACTTTTTCTAAACTTATTTCATTTTACAATTCCTTACTATTGCATCCTTTAAATTATCCTTTATATTATCCTTTTTATTTTTAAATCTTTACTATTTAAATCTTTATCCCTAAGATTAATTACGTATTTTGTTATACAGGATGGGGGTAATCCATGTTACCAAACTTAATATTACTCTAACAGCGATTTCTTAAATTTTTCTGTCAACCCCTAACTATTTTTATTGTTGTACCATTCAATTTATCATTGCTGTACCATTGTATCAATCCCTAACAATGAACATTGTTGTATAATTGTATCTACCTCTAACAATTACCATTATTATATCAGGACATCGATCCACAAGTAACATCGTTATATCATTGCACAGATATACATTGCATTGCACTGCATATCCCTGAGAATCTACATAGATATTCTTTAGTGACCACTAATATATGAGATCTCATAGGTTTGTTATAAGAAAGGAACGATTTCTCATTCTGCTACTTACTGGAAAATAAGGAGGGCAGCGCCAGAAATACTACACATCTCATCTGTGGATTGAAGGCCAGGCCATTGGTCAGAAGGGACTCCAAGAACGCAGCAAATCAGCGTTGTGACGATGGGTCGGCAGTTCAGTTGGTAGAGCAAGAAAAAGAAAATTCCCGTGGTCAAGAGGAGGCCGAAGAGGAAACCCAAAAAGCTTTTGAGGGCGTAATTTTCGAAAGAGTTAGGCAGACAAGGACGTCTAAAAAATACAAAAGTTTTCTGAAATATGTAGAGGAAGATGCGAAAAATCTTAACCCGTCTTAAAATTTTTTTTTTTTTTAAAAGACGAAAGCGGCACACGTAAGGTTTGTAATAAATAAAAGAAAAGAGTAGAAACTCAAACTAGACACACGACTGAACCTAATGATTTTTCACTGCAAGAAAATCTGTCGTCACTATGTCACCATCCCACTTCCATTATTTTCATTATCACTCTCTTTTTAAATATAAACAAAACATTTTTCACCTCAAAATATAAAGTTTGGTTTGTCGCTCTACGGTCATCTTGTGCACACTTTATGTTAAACAGACCGGGACCTACAGTTTAAAGTGGGTTCCGAACCACTAACAAACATCCATGACACCGCCAGGATTCGAACCTGGAGCCTGTAGTATCAAAGGCCAGGGCGCTAGCCACTGGCCATCAGGCCGAAATGCAGAAGTTAGTTAAGATGGTTGATATACAATGTCAAAAATAATTGAGAATAATTTAATTTTTTAATTAATAATTTTCAGAGAATAATCAATTTTTACTTTTTTAAGAATCTTTACTTAGTTTTTTTTTGCACCTGCTGCAGAAGTTGGTCAGCTAAGCAAATTTATCCACAATTAAAATGGAAGAAACATATACCGAAAAAATGTGTGGTGGGAATAATGAAAAAAAGTATGTAAAAGTTCTTGACACTGATGATATAATTATTATTTTATAGCATTACTAGCACATATAATACGGGCATAACTACAGAAAATAAAATATTTTTTTTGAGTTTCGGTAAATTTGAATAGAAAAAAAAATGTCAGTGCAGGATAAAAAATTTGAAATTTTTACTAGCTCGCCTTAAATATTTATATAAATTGACTTCATAAAACTATCATTCTTATTTAAGAATTTCCGATAAATTTTTTTCATCTTTTAAATAATAGATAATATATAAAAATAAATAGGAAACTAATACTGTCAAAATCGTTAAAATTTGCTACGTTTTTTATATTAACTAACAAAGCCAGAAAAGTCTCTTGCTTTATATAGAGGATTTGATTATTGACATTAAATTTATTACTTTTAATACTTAAGAGCATGCTTTTTTATTGTTAAATTTTTGCTTTTGTTTGATGATTATTGGTGTAACTTGCTCAGGTTTCTGATTCAGATAAGCAGGGATTTTCTTTTGTTTATACTTATATTGGATACATTTTGTTAATGATAATTGCACTTTAGTATAAACAAAATACAAGAAGATAATTTAATTTACGGTATGTTCTAATATGTGAAGTTATTTGTTGTTATATAGAATAATTGAAATGGTCTTGCCCTGTTTTGAAAAAGAAACTTTACTGTAGATCGGCACAGGCTTGCAACATTTAAAAGCTTCTTTTAACTTATATCTACAAATCGTTCTGTGTGTATACCTTTAGTGATAAAGAGGTCAGAAAGCCATTAATCTAGTTCTGTAGGTGTGCTCTGTAATATAGTATATGCCAACAAAAGATACTGTTTATGATCTTTTTAATCTTAAATTCGTTAGACCATCTGTTATTGCTTAAAACTCCGCCTTATTTTCAATAATTTAACTAATGATACCACCAGATGGCACCAACCAGTTTTGTAAATTTAGCTAAATCTGACATCAATGTAAAGTGGGTTTTAATTGAAATTTAAAAAATTTTTATTTTAGCTACTGTCCAGATAATAAATTTATTTTAAAAAATCTTCCTTTATTTTTCACCTTCGTTTTGTAGTAAATCGTTTAAAGTATAGTCTGGGACGTATAAAGTTCTTAATCATGGCGCGAGATATTCCAAGGACTAAATCAATATCTTGCGTTGACCTTTTCAGGCTTTTCTGAAAAATTTTAAATAAAAATATTTAAAATCTTTTATTTCAGATGTTACAAACCTTATGTTGTGATCTTTTACAATTTTTTAAAATATATATTTACTAATATACTAATAAATAATTTTCTAAAAACTTAGTATCTTTGCAATCTCTGATGTTTTTCCGGCAAACAAAAACAAGATTATGCAGCCATCTATGAGTGTGGCGATTTTCAGACAAGAACTCCCAAATAGTTGAAAAACGACAACTCTTCAAACGATCTCTCACCTCAGAATGTTTTCTGCAGGGCCGTCTCCCTTCAGCATCTTGGGGTGCAGGCAGCAAGGACAGAACGGCCTGCAGAAGTAGTCCCTGGCGCACTGGAGCAGCCATGTCCAAGACTGTTCGATCCAAGGAAAGCGGGCTTTTTGCCGCGGTGGATCCTCAACGAGTTGTCTCTGGCCTTTTCAATCGCTTCGCGGCCCTCTTCAATTTGTAGGCCCTCCAGACGAGTCGAGGAGTCGGCATGAAGACTGCAGAAGGACAGAAGAAAGCTAACTGCTTTTATTTATAAGTTAATTTCTTACCGCACTACCGTTGTCGTTAACAATATCATACAAGAATCCACCATCAAAATTTATGTTGACATTCAAAGCACCCTAATATCGATATAGATCAGGGATACACAGGTTCACGAAGAACGCGAGCTTTACAGTATATATATATATATATATATATATATATATATACGTATATATATATATATATATATATATCATATATATATATATATATATATATATATATATATATATATCAGTGGCAAATATAAAACTTGATGCGTATTATTATTATACTAATTTGATAAATGATTTATTACTCGTCTCAACACTTGTAGTTACCAGATTCAAAAGTGTTTAGTTAAAGGGTTTACATTTATCAATTTTATTTTCTTTATATTCATGCTTAAAAATGTTTGGGATGATCTATATATGGGATGACAAATATGAGATGATCCAAACATGCTATGTGCGTTTTTAAGCATTATTTAAACGTAACCACTTCTATTCTGTTGAACACTATTTTAAAAGGCAATATGTGATAATGAGACAAAAACAATTACTTAAATAGCTGTCCATTTTGGCACATTATTGACAAAAGATTCGATATTTTAATCAGCAATAAAATAGAAAAACATTAACAAATATATATTTTTTTAACATTTAAAAGTTTATCTTTTTTATTAAACTAAAACTGTTTCATGCTCCAGGTTATGATCTTTGGTGAAGATCTGAAAAGTCCTTCGAAAAAGTTTTCCTATTACTTTTTAAGTAAATTGGACATACTATGAGGAATCGGGGCTCAAGATTCATTTTTGATATAAGTATACAATCAAAGCACTTTATCACACTTTGGGATCTTTTAAATAGTACTTAAAATGTACATATTAAGTATTTAGATGCTCTATTTGATAGCTTTTATTCTGCACTGCAATTTATATAATGTTTAAATTATTTCCCTTTCGCAGATGGCTTTTTTATATATATATTTCCAGCAGATTGGGTTCCATTCCACTTAAACTACTTCAATCGTGGCAAGTTTATGCTTAGGAAAATTCTTTTCTTTTCAAATCAAAGACACAATAATCCATAATTGAATTGCCATTTCCCATCATATGGTAGTCATTTTTTTATCATGTCATTTCACAGGAACATGTTGATAACTATGCATGTGACACATGTATAAGTTGCAATATTTTCAAAAAAAGATGTAGAATTTATTGCTGGCTTCATCTGGATACAGTATTACTATTTGAAAGAAACGAAATTGAATGCATTCTACAAATATATGGCATACAACACTTTTTCTGATCGCATGATAAAATCATTTTAATCTTTTGGTTCTTGATTTCTCTCAGTTTTTCATTTCTTTATAATTAGAGAATCCTAAAACAATCATAAGATGGACACCCATTTGCAATGTCGGAACAAGTTGGTTTCTTTTCTTTAATTATCGTTAGTAAGAACACTTTTTTTTTTTTTTACAGTTTTTGAAGTTAACCGTTGCTTTATCAAGGATTTTCTTTGATTTTCAGGATTAAGGATTACTTGTTATTTTCTTCTAAAAGGTTTTTATTTCCTGATTCGTGGCTTAATCGTAACATGCACAGCTGACATATTGGCATAGATATGTGCTCAAAAGGACCACCATGCAAATCGAGGCATGCATACCCGCATAGTACAAAGAAAAACTGTATGCGTTTGGGGGCTAACTGTTGATTGGAATTAGATGTACCAATTCCAATTACAGTTAGCACCGGAATGTCCCCAAAGTATTATAGTTATCTCCTGGATTGTCCCCAAAGTTTTACAGTTATCCCCTGGATTGTCCTCAAAGGAGTCCAATCTAAGGGATTACAAAAGCAACTCAACCGCACCCTTGTCACCTATCATGACAATGACATTGATGTCGAGAGTCTATTGTGATAAATACCGAGAGGTATACTCCATCGCAGTTTGCAATGCTTTGTCATAATACTGAACTGTAGATAAAATACATATCACAATATTCATGAACTGAATACATTATCAGTATACAAAGATTGCCTATAATTTTAGGCAACTGGAACCAATTCGTGAGCTTTTTATTAGTATAATATGCACGCATTTATCGTCCAACTGTCTTAAAATTATTTCTCTTTCGCAAGACTAAGGGTATAATTTTTATTTTTATTTCCTTAAGTCTTTTTTGTCTTTCATCCGTTGTGCAGTTTAACATGATTTTGTACTTTTACATGGTTTTGCACTTAACATGATTTTGTAGTCTAACATGATCTTTTCTGTGCACAGGATGGGATGTCATACTTTTTCTTTTGCACTTTTCGAGAAAAACCATACTCATAAATGTATGCTCCCTTCGTTCAATTTTTATGTGTTCCTATCGACAATTCTCGCTTTGTACGTAATATGGTATTTATGGATTTTCATTTTTTTTTTCATTTCATTTCTACATAAATGCGTAACATAACAAGTAACTAATAAGATGATATACTCATTAAAATAAACATTTATTGACAGAGTACTATCAAAATTAAGATGCGGAAATTTTTTTGGTTAGTAGCTAGTACGGTTTACCATATAATCGGAGAAGGAGAAGGATACGGAAATGGAAAGCATAAAGAAATAATAAGAGTATGAAATGGATAGACTGGGTATTTTATAAAAATTAATGTCAGAAAATGACCAAAATATGAGGAATTTCACAAAATTTTTAATTGTAGAAAATAGCAAATTATTATATTCTGGCAGCCATATTGTGTATTTCTTAACGTAGATTCGTTCCTTACTTTCATTTTTTTTATGTACATTATGATATTAGTATGGTCTTTTTTTCTCACCAAGTACCATCTAGTAATAAGTGTGCAAATGACCCATCAACTTTCTTGGCGGTCGCCAATTGGCAAGTACTTCCAACAGAAGAATCCCCCGCCTGTCATTACAAGCAACCTTTCATTTTATTTTATCATATCAAACTGGTAAAATCGTATTTTAGGACATCTCTTGGTGACGCGTGAAGTAAAAAATAAGGACCATGGAAGCATCACAATTACTCTAAACATACAAATTATAGAAATGTAATGATAAATGATGTTGCCATATTTTTCTGATTTATTTAAAAATTAACACATTTTATAAATCATCGCCAAATTGGCGGCTTCGTGAAACGAATTACCTAAAGTAGAATCCAACCAAAAACCTCGCATAACATATTTTATCAAATTCCTTCTAACTAATGAAAAATATGATTCTTATTTAGACTATTTTGTATAAAAGAGAATGGACATCTTTTTCAATTTATAAAACTTTGTATATTAACAAATAGTGATTCAAATTTTCATTAATTTACTAATTATTTTAATTTGCAATTATTCTTTTATGTTTGCAACAAAAAAGAATAATTGGATTTTTTTTTCAAATTATGCGTAAATAATTTAATTGGGATTTAAAAAAGGCAAAATCGCAGAATAGGGGCAGTTGGAATTTGGCTTCAAGCAATGTTCTTGAAGCATTCATGAATATTTTCACCAAAGTGTGCCAAGTGACGGGTTGCGATTGTAAATAAAGGAATTGCAAACTGTACAAGAAACACGAGTTACCCCATATGGCGACTTATCGCACATTTGGCGTCACAAAAAATGTCGCCAAATTCCAAAGAGCCCCTATTTTACGATTTAAAAGAAATAACTAGAATTTTTCATGTGTCATAATAAAGTCATTTCAAGAGGAAATATAATACATAATAAATTTCATGTATTCTGTATTAATACATTTTAATGCTAAAGGAATTATGTTTTTTGTACACATTATTTTCTTATACAAAATAATTTAAAATATAATAAATTATATAGTAATATTCTTACAAATGTAAAAGTATTATTTCGCAGATGTTATTTAAAAATTTTACATTGTAATTTGTTAAATTTGTAACTATATTTTAAGTTAAAACTTATCCTATTTTTAATTGAATTGTAAATTTAAATGAGATTGAATTTTACCTCTAATGCTTGTTCTTACGACAACATTATGAGCTTTATATATTTAAAAAATAAATTGCTTTTTTAATCAAGTCACTTCAAAAGAGAGGATATGCTTGTTTGGCAGCTTCTATCTTTCCCACTGCTCAACTGAATGTCTTCCCGGGAAAAAATCCAACCATGACAGTTATGGTTAAGAGCATTTTTATTAGTATTTGCTCTACCTATTTGGTTGTCATATATAATTTTTTAATTAAACACCATTTAAAATTTATGTTTGATATGAATACATAGATAAATATTTTTTTAAATTATTTAAGGAATTATAAAACTTTCTTAAAACTAATTTCATTTTTATTAATAAAGTTTTTAATATTAAAACAAAGATAAAAGTTGCAAGACTGTTTTAAACTCAAGCACCAAGGAAATCTCTCTTACGTATCTATACATCATTCTTACATATCTTATAAATTTGTAAACTAGCCACACTAGCAGGTCAAAACATAACTAATTATTACAAAAGGTGATGTAAATGTTTAATTAGAAATATAATTTTTTTAAAGAAATTTGTCGATCTGTTAAATTATTTCACAATTATAAAAAAAAAAAAAAAAAAAAATCACTTACGAAAACGCATAAGACAAATATGTAAAACGAAAATAGTACACCAAACATTTAACCAGAGTTTTGCAACCGAGCATCTTTGCATGGTATTAAAATATATATGTATATTGTTGTCGCTAACCAACTTTTGAAATTTGTTGTCGCCATCTAGCGACTAGTTGTGTCAGGTGATTTAGTGTTGTAGGCGTCTGAAAACACACTACTCTTCTCTTTATATTAATTTATTTACAATATTAACAATACTTTAAGCAGAATAATACACATGGCACCCTGTGCCTCTTCTACAATATCAATTCTATTTAATAAAAACTATGAACGCATCACATATTGTCCCTTCCCGTGTATCTCCCTCAGACGCTCCTAGCGTTCTCCTCGTCGTCTCAAAAATCTCACCGCTTGTGCTTACTAGTTCAACCAGTTTACACAGAACTGGTCACAGTGGCGCCCTCTCGTGTCCATCTAATTATAGCAACACCTTATAATATATATATATATGCGTTAACTTGATTTTCTTACTTTTCTATCTTAAAACTTCAAATTGAAAAAAAACAAAAAACAAAAATTTTTGTAAGGTACTTGAGGGTAAGATACCCCCCTACCTGATAACTTCTTTTCTTGAGGAACATAATGAAAATCAGTAAATCAATATTTTTGTAGCTACCAATGTTGGCAATAACTGCTACACGTCTTAACATTGATTGAAAGAGATTTTTGATGTGTTTTGGGAGTATACAAATCCCTGCTTCTTCCAAATGTTACTAAAATTGATTTGGCGTTACAAAAATGGGTTAAAATCATCAACGAGATGCATCCGATGTGCAACAGATCGGGAGAATGAATGATCAAGGTGGGCGGAATCATAATTCATCTGAAAAACAACTGTCGCACTATTCATGTTTAGAATTCATAGCACCATTACGGACACAGACTCTTGTAATCTGAAACCGAAGTTAATCTCCTCAATGGACACTTTATTGAAATTTCCCTTTACTGTAAACGACATCGAATAGTACTTGTTGACTTAAACTGTTGTGCAATTGACGCTATTGCTTTCTCTGTGCTTTCTGATGTTGCAGTGCGATCCATCAGTATTATGCGTACAATATGTTCGTCCTTTTGTGTGGTGGAGCAACAGGACTGGTGCAATCATTTCCGTTGATTGGTCTGTCTGTCTATCTGTCTACATCCACTGATTACATATCCGATTGGCTTGATTACGTTCCATATGGCTTGATTACGTTCAATGCGAACAATAATTTCTGGATAATGCTATCCACAATCTCTAAACGTCTCAATTTTTCTTTTGCCAATTTCAGAAACATGCTTGATTAACACCCATATTCTTCTAAGAGGCATACAATATTTCCCACGCAAAACAAAAAAAAAAAAAAATACCGCACGAAAGGATCAATTCCAATACTTCAAAATAACGTTCTGTTCTCCTTTTATATAGTGTTTACAGAAGCCGCTCGTGATGCTGAAATTCTAGGCATTTACATGCCCAATTGAGGTATACCTGTGGTGCAAATTTCACGTCTTTTCGATGCTTACTTCATGATGTTGCATTTTTGACAACCAGCTATTAATTTTCCTTATTTCTTATATAATTGCTACATTGGCCACAAAACGTACCAAAAAGTCATGTGCTTTTAAAAATTGACATTCGAATATTTTATAGGGAAAGAACACTTTATCACTAATGGATATATATATATATATATATATATATATATATATACTATATACTATAATATATGTGTGTGTGTGTGTGTGTTGCAACAAGCTTGGAATTTGCTGCAAGTTTTAGTCACTAATTCAAGTGGATTTTGCACACAAATGAAAAATCATGAATATTTTTACTTCATTTTATTAACTTGTTCAAGGAATTTTAAAAGAATTGGGATCCATCGCCTGTAAGTAACAAGGGATAGAAGAGCTATGCGTCCAACAGCTGCGAAAGTTGTAAAGCATGTGGGAGTCACAGTGTATATAAACATTAAAAAAAAATCACTATAAGTATTTTAATCAGTAGATTGAAGAGCGTGGAAATGAAGAATCTGGAATCATTCATAAACTGAAACGTTAAATAAGCTATTGATTACATAAAGGCAAGAAATTGATATTATGAGAGGTGCTAAAAGGGAAAAGCTATGTTAATAGAATCAGTGTAATGAATGAATCTGTTAATTGAGAATACGGAATATATATATATATATATATATACTTCTAATAAAATTTTTCTCCCATTAATTTTAGTGCGTTACCTATAAAGAGAGTAGGACGAGAAATTAATTAAAATGCGTAAAAATACTGCATTGAAGTTGGGCAGCTAGCAAGTTTTGAAGGGCAAGTTTCAGCACTAACTACTACTCCACGAAATTTCTTATCAGATAAGTATTTTAACGCTGTAAAACAATTTAATATTTTGAAATTCTGTTTTCTTGAAAACTATTGACAAATGAATTGTTTTACTTCATCCAATTAGCATCCTAATTATGATCTACTCATCATATAAATGTCTGTGACGGACCTCTCTATAAATCACCTAAAACTGAAGGTATTTTCACACGCAGTTCCTATCGAAATATAATCACCAAGAGACTCTTTATTTTTCAATATTGTGACAACAATAAACATTATACGCAGAAATCGAATACACCTAATTCTCCTGTGATGTTTTTTTTCTCTAGCTTTCCGAATTCACGAAAAAGAAGAAAGTAATAAACTTTTTTTTTTTTTTACAAAGCAATTTTAACAAAAAATGCATTAATAATTAGCGACAATCAAATTCACTTATAAAATGAAACCCAAGACAATATCCTCAACATCAGGAACTGTAACAATAATAAATAGCATTATAACTATTTATTCCAGTTAATAATTAATGTGTTCTTTTTTCAATCAATAGCTTCATCGTTCTATTTAAAACAATAAAATATCGCAATACTTGAAACAGTGATTCAGCGGATGTGCGGTTAGCAGCAACTGTAACCGTGAAAACTAAGTTCGGTTCGGTTTTTGAGTTGTTATGAAAGTTTTGTTTCATTTAATTTGACATAATGGCAGATTCTGAGCATTCGGAATTAATTGAAGAATTTTGTAAAGTTACTGGCACTGATGTATCCAGAGCTCGATTATATCTAGAAGCCAACGGTTGGGATAACAATGTAAGCTACAGTTTTTGTTTCATTTTCATATCATAGCATCTACATACGTCTCTTATGTTAAATTATTTCTTTTGTTGGTACTACAGAAGGAAAAAAAGATTAGAAAAACAATATTTGAAAGAAATTATATTATAAAATCTTTCAAAAATTTAGTAATGCTGTACTTATTTATTTTTCCAATTAGCAAAATTATTAGTTTTGGTGGTTTCATATTTGTAATAATTGCCTTTTTTTTTTTTTTTTTTTTTTTTTTACAGTGAAACTTTTAATAGTTTTAACTTATAATGTCCTAAATAGCATATTAAAAAAATTCAGGATGTAGAGAAATAATATTTAATTTATTGATTTTATTTTTTCTTAAAAATTGTGTTGCTAAAATAGATTCGTTCTGTTTTTGTTTTTCAGTTTCACATGCTAATAAAATTTTAAATATTGCATAATTTAATGCAAATATTAATAAATAGTTGTAAGACAGTTAATAGATAAAATCGATGAAAAGAATATATTTGAAATTTGCAAAAGGTATTTTTGAATTTTGCCTTGAAACACCAATAAATTTGACAATAACAATGAGAATTGCAGCCGAATAAGCAGTTACAGTCTTTATTGTATCATCAATAAAGTATAATGCTATTTTTTCTTATTTTGTGCTGCATTACTATTCATTTTGATGTATTTAATGGTTTATTTTCTATAAAAAGTGAAATTAATGATTTTATGAATTTCTGTGTTATTTTCTTAAATACAAATTAATAATAATAAATATGTTACAAATAATAAAGAAAATAAAATAGATACTTAGAAAATGAATAAGGACTGCTTTATGTAATTTTTGTCCCTTTTATTCTTAAAATTTTTAGACCAGTAAATGAGTGTCAGTCAATGTCTGTAAATTTGGAGTGAAAATTTGCATTTGCATTATAAAAACACAAAATTAAGTAAAGTGTAAGAAAATATTGTCAATGATTGAAAATTAAAATGACTTGTCTAAAAGACAATATAACTTTTATCTAAAGCTGTTAAAAATGAAATTTGGTATTTCTGTGAATTTGTAAAAAAAATAATAAAGGTTTGCTCTAAAATCAACCCTAATTTTAAACATGTTTGAAAAATATCGCATTATAAAATTTTTGTCTATTAAAAATGCAATTATTTTTTGGCATACAGTTTTTTTTTTTTAAATGCTATAATTTCCTTTTTGCATTAAATAATCATTTCCTGTCCAAATATCCTTTCTTTCTTTTTTTTTTTACCCCCCTTATAAATATAAATAATATTGATATTTATATAAACTGGGGGATCATGGAATTAAAGCATGCTTTTTCAAAAGAAAGCAAAATGTACTAGTCTTGCAGCAATTTGTAAGAGTGAATAAAAAGGGCCTGAAATGAAACAAAAAATAATAATGATGACTTCTAGACTGTAAATTAATGATTGATTAGTGTTCATTAAAATTTTCATTTCTTAAGCAAATAAAAAAATTCTAAATTGTTTAATACTGTATAAAATTTATTTAAATTAGTTTGTTTATTTTACCTACTGAAATTTATACATGATTAGTTAAAAAAAAAAAATGGTGTAGAAGTTTGCATTGTCTATTGATTATCTGATTATACTAGATCACTTGGTGCAGGAGGGGAGGGAGTGAATATTACTTTTGCAGGTTGTATGTTACTGCACATTATAGGCACAAAATTAAGGTACTTAAGAGTCTCAATGATAATTATTTACAAGATTTAGCTATAATAAAGGCTCTACTGTTAAATACTTATTGTGTTTTGATATTTGAAGTCACTTTATCTTAGATCATTCAACATGACCATACTGTTAATTGTAAAAAAAATTTTATTTACAATATTACTATTAGAAGTTTAGTAAATGTCTTTCAAAAGATAAGTTGATATATGTAAAAAATGAAATATTCATTGTTTTGTTATAAGCATATTAAATTGAAAAAAATATAAAAATCTTAAAAGGGACCACTATTTTAACAATTATGGTATATGTTAAAGTCCTTATTTTATTACCATTGTGAAAACCATTATTTATTATTTTTATCATTGTTTTATTACACGGATAAAATAAGCTTTGTCTTCTGTAAAATAATTGCTCATAATTCTGTTAAGTTTTAAAGATCCAGTAATATATTATGCACTTAATCCAGAAGATTAAATTCTAAATTCTTTTTTAGAACTTTGAAATAGTGTTGATTATGCATTGCAGTCATAAATTAACTCACTCTAGAAATTAGTAGTTAATAAAGCATTGAAAAATAAAGGAAGTTCTACTACTTTAAATAATTTAAATTGAAAATTTATTTTAAGAAAAAGAATGCATTGTTGTTTGATGTATATGGGTTTTTAATAATTTTGCTTAGTTTTTCGCTGAGTATTTACTCCAAATGCATATTAAAATGAGAATTCGTTTTACTTCTAGCTAGCCATGTCAAGTTATTTTGAGGAAGCTGAAGAAGAACCGGAATCAGATATTGCTGAGCCTACTTTCCCACGTCCTGGAAGTCCAAAACCAGTGTTTGCTTCAAATAGCTCAAGGTTGTTCATTAAAAACTTGCCTTAAAAAAAATATGTTTTCATTAATGCTATATCAGATGGTTAAATATTGCTGATTCTTCTGATTTACTTTAAAAGACTCGAGACTTCTAAATATTAATTTTTCCGATTGATAAATAAATTC
This sequence comes from Caerostris extrusa, assembly GCA_021605095.1. Classification (NCBI taxonomy): domain Eukaryota; kingdom Metazoa; phylum Arthropoda; class Arachnida; order Araneae; family Araneidae; genus Caerostris; species Caerostris extrusa. The sequence goes on along the minus strand of BPLR01008975.1, from coordinate 11,009 downwards.
TTCCAATTTAAAAAAAAAAGGAATTTAGTAAATTAATTTATTAAGCACTTAAAAGTACTTTTAAATAATAAAATTCCATTAATAAATTTGTCATGCATTTGTAATTAAATATATGTTTTGATTCAAATAATGATTTTTCTTATATCTAATAGAAACATTGAATAATATTACAAATTTCGTAAAATTAACTAAATATTAACTTAAAATTTAATTTGCATTAAAGTTATATTTCTTATTTATTACTAATAAAACTTATTTTTCTCTATTTTAGTCGCATTGCAACATTTTCTAGCCTTGCAAACCAAGAACCAGAAAATGGTGATGAAGGTCAGGCATTTTATGCTGGAGGATCAGAAAGAAGGTGAGGTTTTAGATCTTTAATTGACCTCTTAAACCCCTTTCTTTTCACAACCTCTTGTTCCAATGCAAAAACTATATCTCGTAAAAATGTAATCTTTCAATTTATCCTATTTAAATTTCATACCATTAATATTTTTATACTGCTCAATTTGAATGACCATCTTAATCACTTTAACTGCTTGTATTGTTGTACTACAGTCCATTTCAAAGTATTTGTTAATAATATGCTAATAAATTGAAGAAATAAATATGCTATACCATTTTGGAGTAAATTCTTAGACATCAAAATAAAATAGTAAAATAATTTTAGCTTTAACAATTATTTTAAAATTATATTCAACTTCAGTAATGTTCGCATTCATAACATGCATGAAAATGGAGTTGGTAATTTGTTTTTATAAATTTTGCATTAAAATAGAATTGATTGTTCTTATTTCAAAAATCAAATGATATTTTTATTTGTATTGCAAGAAGAAAATAAGTATTAATTTCATTTTTTTTTTTTTTATTGGAATACAATATAACAATGGAGATATTGAAATAGTGATGTGGAGTTTAGAGGATTTAGTAGAAAAATTCCAAAGTATGATGATTTTCAGAAACTGTAAATCTTTTTAATGATAAAATCTGCAATGTTGAGTAAATAAAAACAATGTTTAAAAATTTATTGAAATTTTGCTTCACAAGATCACTTTGCCAAATCTAGTAACCCTGGATTTTATGGATATTAGAAATTATTTTTGCTTTTATTTTTAAATTGACATCTTTTCTTCTCTTTTAATTAGTGGACAGCAAGTATTAGGGCCTGGAAAAAGAAAAGCTGCTGGAAATGAAGTTGTTGAAGCAATGTTCAAAGCTGTTAGACAGTAAGAATATTTTTTAAACTTTTATTGAGTATTAATTTTGAATGGTTATTTATTAAATAAAGCCTTAATAAAAGAATCTGAATTATCACAAACTTTTATTTTGTATATCAATTGCAGATTATCACACAATTTTAAATGAAACAAAGTTCAATACCATATAAATATCAAATTATAGTTAATTTTTTTACTTGGTTTTGAAAGGTAAATGTATATGAATTTTTTTTTTTTTTTTTTTTTAGACTAATATAAATTAGAAATAGAATTTTTGAAATTCTTATTCTTATTCTTTATATTCTGATCTTATTATTATATTTTGATAACTTTATAAAGTCAATAGTTAGAAAATAATTTAAAATATTTTTTTCTAATTTATTCATCAACCTTGTACTAAATTTTTGTATAGTCTTCATCAAATAATTTTGATCTTCCTATTAAATACATGTTATAATATTTTTTTCTTAATTAATGTAGGATTTTGTATATAAATTTTTCTTTTTCTTATTGCATATATATTACTTAATGTAAAAAAAATAGTTATACATGAAGTTATATTACTTGCATCTTTCAATTATGTTTTTAAAAAATAAGGATTTCTCATTAAATTTAGATTGATAGCTAACATTGATAATATAGTAGTATTTAGTGGTTAAGAAATTGTTAAAAACAATGTTTTTATTGAAACATTTGTATAGTATCTATGTTTGTATTTTTCACTGGATAATTATTAATCTATATAATTCTGTTTAAATTCAAATTATATATATATATGTACAAATTTTAATAAGCAATTTTTAATGTTTTTAAAAATAAAGCATAGTTGTTAACCTTAACAGATATTGCAATTTAAGCTAATTAAAATAAAATTAATGTGCATGTAATTAATATAACTTTGATTGCTTTTAATAATCTACATATGCCAGTATTAAATTCAAATTTCACATATGTCATATCAATCTACCAAAACATTAAAATTATCCGTATGTTATACATATGAAGTAATGTACGAGGCTAATCAAATTGCAATGAAGGATCTTGAATATCTAGGGATTATGGTATCAAGTAGTCATTGCTGCATAGAAACTAATAAAATTGTATCAGACTTCAGTAAAAGTTGGTCTGTGACAGGAGAGGTGGATAAAAATAATTTAATAAATTATGTGATATGCAACAATCAAAGATGATTGAAAAAGGTGAAATATTCATCTGAAGAAAAGGCATTATTATGAGCAGAAATGAGTGAGGGCTTTAGTAGGCTATTTATGTGGGTATATAGGCTTTTATGGCATTTCTAATTGATTTAATAGCAGTGATGGTGTGAACCTATTGGAACATGTAGTTCCATATATTAATTTGGAGATTTTGGATCCATAATTTTGCATTAACTGTTATTCTTCAGCATAAACTCATGCTGTAAGCACTTAGTCATGTTCTAAGGAAGTTATTAGGACTTAGAAATCTCAATTTGTTTTCAACACCACTCTTTGTTGTATTCATCACTGTGTGACATTCTGTGATTGAAAACTTGAGAAAAGAGAGTACAAGCATCAATTTCAAAACTAAATCATTTATAATAAGGCTAATTTCTATTACAATCACGATATGATTAATATGCGACTTATATTAATAAAAGTCATTAGTGCTCTTGTAAGTTGAAAAGAATGTTCTGCTCTCAACAGACACTAGATAAATGTACTTTTAATATAATTTTTATTTAATTTAATTCCATTTGAATATTTTTTTAAAGTTTAAATTGGTGAATGTTAGTTAACTTAATTTATTTAAAATAATTATAAAATTTTTACTTAGGTAAATTAGTGTTCTTTACTCAACTGTTCAAGAGTTATTAAATTAACTTTAGTTTATTATTAAAATATAGTAAAATATTTTCTTTCATTTATATAGGTTTGGAGGTGAAGTTTTGGATTCCGCATCTAAACGATGCAGCACTACCAAGTTGAAAGCCTTTAAGGGAGCTGGCTATGTCCTTGGAAACACAGAAGGTACCAGTGATGCGATTCCAAGTACTTCAGATGAAGATAATACCCCTCGGGAAGTTGAAGTATCCCTGCAGCTATGGCAGACAGGCTTTACAGTAGATGGAGGTCCATTGAGAGATTACAATACACCTGAGAACAAGACATTCCTTGAGGCCATTCGCAAAGGGTGGGTATTAAATGTCGATCAAAAGTCATGGCATTGTGACAGATTATGAAATAATTCAAGTACATCAAGATGATGATCTTGATCTTTTCTGATTTTATTCCACTGTGTTTTTCTTTCCTCTTCCACATTCAGAAAACAGCCAAAAATCGATTTTGTTTATATTTGCGATTTTTTGAGCCTATTGAATGTCGCAGACAATGTATTGGAATCTTTTCCCTTTATTGAGAGTGATTTCAGGTGGCACCAAATTAATTAGATTATAACATTTTATTTAATGTTATAAAGCAAAAGTAATGTGTACAGCAATGGACTTGTACAAATATTTTGTTTTAAAATTTGCTGCCGAATTTTCTTATGTTCTATGGGGAGAAGAAAAACTTGATTTGAAGTGGATATCTGAAAATCTTTTAAGTTTTTCATAAATTTAGATTTTTCAGTAGGTTTCATAGAGAGAAGGGACTTTGTTTATAGAAATTTACTTTACTTCACTCAGGGAAAGGAAAAGTTAAAAAAAAAAATATTGAAAAGTGCTTGTTATTAGCTTTGCCAATGCTTTTAGATTCTTGTATTATACATTCTATAAAATTTTGGTATGTTTAAAGGATAGTAACAGTTCACCATACAGCTCAATGTTATAAGAGTGCAGCTTAATGTAAAAATCCTAAATTTCCTTAAAACATTTTTCATAAAAAATATTTTTATTTTTTTTAAATAACTATAAATACTTTCTGTTTCAGTTATATTTCAATAATTTAATTTTATTATAAATCTTTTTGATCAACTTAATGTTTATAAAAGCAAAGCTTAAAAAAAAAAAAATTTTTTTTTTTTTTTTTTTTTTTAATTATTATTCTGTCAGATTCTTGATTATTTGTGATCAATATCGTAGATTCAGCATTTATTTTTGCTCTTCTTAGAATTGATGCATTTAATTTGTGATATAAGACTTTTTCTTATGTAGCTCAGGAAGCCAAAAAGTTGAAAAATTCTTTTTTGCCCTTTGTTTTTGTGTGCAGGAAGGAAAAGATAAGTCATGATTAGCAGAGACATTCATTTTCAAAGAAGCGGGAATTCTACTCTTGTAAATTATTCTGACCTATTTCCCTGCTGCTAGATAGTGCTAATTGTTAGGCATCTTAACCTTATGTATGTTATCTAAGTAGTAGAGCATATTGTTTTCTGTGGTCACATGCAACATGATTAAACCAATGTAAAATATTCATATGGAGTAATTTAAAACATGCCATAAAAGTTCAAGTGACCTGCTTTTTCAGAAGGTGATATAAATAGAATTTTTTAATTTTCTTTAAAAACGTGGCTTTGATCATTAATTTTGATAAGATGTTCGTTCAAGTTTTCCCTGTTACAGACTTCTGCTCTATTTTAGGCATTTCAAACTAACTTGTGTTATAATGGAAGACAGTTAAATATTTAGAATTTTACTATTAATAAAATTAAGAATAGTTTTAATAAGATGAATATTTTTGCAGATTTTTATTTATTTGTTGATATTTAATGTTATGAAAGGTGCCTGCTTTGGATGCAAAAAATACATCCTGAAATTAATTAAAATGATTTTATTCATGAATTCTCCTCAGTAATAATACATTTATTTTAGCATTTTAAAATTTATTATTGAGAAGTCTTAAACTTTGTACAAATTGTGTTTTCTAGTCTAAAAAGAGTTTTGTTTTCTTAGGGAAATTCCATCAGAATTAGTAAGTAAAAATTCTAATGCTGAAATCCACCTGAGTATTGAAGATCATACTCATGAAGAATATGTTCCTAAAAAACCTGTTGTGCGAGCATTTTCTGGAACTGGTTTTAGGTTAGGAAAGTAAGTGAAAAAAAAAGATTTTTTTTTTTTTCAAACTTTATTTCCTTTTAATTAAACAAAAAAATTGATATCATGCATTGAAAATACTGCTTTTCTTTGTTGTATTATGTGTACTTTTAATCTTTATACATGGCAAAAATTGATATTCTTGTTTTAACAGAATTCTTTTATATATAATCACATTGAAAAAATTTAAGTACTAAAGAACCTTAATCAAATATTTATTAACACAAAATCAAATGTCAAAAAAGTCTTACAAAGTAATCTTAGCAAATAAATTACAAAATGCTTGATTGTGATTTTTGGAAAAAAATAGATAAATAAATATTTTTAATTTACTGCACTTGTAGATGCAAGCACACTGAAAATTAATAGATTTCTATAGTTTGACCACCAGCTGTATGGGAAAAACATATTCGTTTTAATGGCAGAAACAGATGAATTGTTTAGTTGTTGAGAGTGCTGGTCAGATACATGCATCACAAAGCAGTCCTAAAAGAAAAAAAGTTTGGTACTTATGTATTAACGATACCTTGGCGACAGTTGCGCCAATAAAGAGCACACACGCCAACCGCAGCTACAGATTTGGCGGTTTTTAAGTGGCACCAATCTACACTTAAAATGTTTGTTCCAAATAATAAAATATATAAAACACTTCATTTAAAATCAAAACGCCTTCAAGATTCAAAACACTTTCATCAATTTCCACAATGCAATCTGGTCCACCTACCTTCTTTTTTGGTTTATTCTCCATATCCAAGACACATAATTCACGCATGTAATTGTTCCAATCTATAACAGTTTTATCCGATAAATCAAGTTGCTTTTCACAAAATTTAATCAACGTCAACTCTTCGCACCAGCAGTATATGAATCTCAAAGCTGTACAAAATGGAATTCTGCTTCCCTCAAACCAGTTGTCTTTTCTGAGTCCCACACGATAAGCACACTGACTGAAATTGCATTTCCAAAACTTATGTTTACCAAAATAAAGTTTCATGTCATGGGAATTGGGACATTTTCATTGTTTTTTGGTAAAATATTTCGCTCCTGAAAAATAAAATTGCATCTTGTTCTGTTTCTGGCACATCTCTGCAGCTGTTAGATTGGCGCCACTTAAAAACCGCCAAATCTGTAGCTGTTAGATTGACGACAAAAAACCGCCAAGGTATCGTTAATAAGTAAGTACCATGAATTGTTTACTTGTTGAGGATGCTGGTAAGATACATGCATCACAAAGCAGTCCTAAAAGAAAAAAAAAGTTTAATAATTGTAGAATTTTTTTATCTATTTTCTTTATAGCATGCAATTTAAAATTTTATTTATTAAAAATAAAATTACTTCCAAAATATCTTTTTTCCCTAGTTAATCTCTGTTGGAATCTATCCAACTTTTGGACACTTGCCAGTTTTCCACGCAATTGGTGATTTAACCATAAAAATAGATCACTCAGTAAAAATATTGTTTAAAAATTGCAAAGTTAATTAGAAAAATCTTATAGGTACTTTTATCTTCCTATGGTAATATTATTTTTCATATGAATATTTTTAGTATAACTCCTGCGATAGGGGCAGAAATTCAACCAGGTGAAAAGAATGACGCTGGTGCTCAGGAAAATTTAAATGTTGATGAATCCAAACCTATCACAAGTGTTCAAATCAGACTTGCTGATGGATCAAGGTGAGAATTGTACATCAACTAATTCCGTGATGCCTAAAAGTATAAATTATATATATATAGTAGTAAGCTGTTCTTCAGTTATTTTAAGCTGATATTTATTTATATGAAATGTTGATTATTCTAATTAAAAGACTTATAATATGCCATTTAATTAATACAATTTGTAAAGATTGAGTATTTTTTTCCAGAAAAAAAAAACCACTCAAAATACTTAGTAAATACTTATTAAATATACTACAGATATTTAATATCTTAAGATTAATTGCACAGCATTAGAGATCATTTAGATCCATTTCAGAAATTAAAAACTTCCAAAAATATGCGAGTTTATTATTTATTAAACAGTGATTCATTTATAATTAAAAATTAATCAGTTTTATAATTATAAGAATTATTAATTTTCAATAGAAATTTATCACTATTTATAAAATCGTGATTTTTTAAAATCTAATTTAATTTTATGCATAAATATTTTGCCACATCTTTATTACCAAATATATATATATTATATATATATATATATTTGCCTTTAATTAAAAATATAAATATTCTTATTGCAGGTTGATGATGAAAGCAAATAGTTCTCATACTGTTGGTGACATTCGACGATTTATTGTTATGTATCCTTTTAATTTGAAAATTTTTTTATTCATCTCTTTCTGTTAATAAGAAAGGAGTACTTAATTCTATTGCTATAAATACAAGATATTTTTTAGCTTTCATAAGTTATCATATGCAATGTAAAAACTTGTATTTTTATATCAAAATCGGCTACATAATTCGTATTGGTTTTGATTACTGTACTCTGCTTCCAGCGTTTTATAAGTGTTTATTTCAAAATAGATGTTTTCATATGTCAGCATTTTTTTGCTGTATCTTTTGTCGTATGGGATGCAAGCGATATGCTTCACCCTTATTTATCAAGAATGCTGATATACTTCTTAATAATATAGCTGATAAAGTGATGTCATGTCAAATTAAAAGAAAAGTAAACAACTCGTCCATCCAATTATATTTAAGTTTAATAAATTAATATTGTATGCATTAGTATAAATTAGCATAGTAAAAATATCTGCAATATTCAGTTATACCATTTTTCCACTACTTTGTTAGGGCAATTATAGTTATTACATCCCAAAAATGAACAACCAATTTTTAATGAAAAGTGGAGTCAAAGATAAGCAGCAATTCTCATTTAGTATTTAAGGAGTCTATCTTTTAAACTTGAAAAAAATTGTTATGCTCTAAGTGCATGCTGAACATTTTGATTACTAAGTTTTTGATCGTATGGCAAAAACTTCCAAAGATATTTTTAAGAAAAAAAGTAAACATGTTTACAAAAATTTAGCCTTGAAATGATTGTTACAACACCCATCGTTTAGTTTCACTTTCATTTTCGATAACATTATTTTCCCCACAATTATAAAGTGTTATAATTTGTTTTTTAATTGTGTAGCAGTGAGAAGAACTTGAACAACTCAAAAGCAAAATGTTATGTTTGGTTTAAATGGAAAAAAGTTTAATTCTTTTACAAAAGAATTAAACTTTTTCCATTTCCAGGTTTTTAAACTTCTGGAAAACAGCTTTTAATATGTATAAAAATAACCTTTAATTCATAGATAAGTCAACTTAATAGTGCCATCTGTAGAATTATTTAGTATTTAAGTTTATGTACAGGATATTTTAAAATCTAATACACCTAAAATGTTTGTACCTTAAATATACCCTGCTATCAAAGTTATGCATAAATGTAAGTTAAAAAGTTAGTTTATGCATGTTTGGATTGAAATTTTTAAAAAAAATATATTACAATTCTATTTATATTAAATTGGCGTGTAATAAAGTATATATACTAATGTTCTGCATCTGACGAAATCCTGAGTATTGAAGGTAACATTAATTTTTTAAAGAGCATTTCAAACTCAATTTTTAATTCCTTCAAAATATTCAATATGGTGTACTTCATACAATCAATGCCAAAAATTATAATTCTAGCATCAAATGGAAAAAGTTGCATTTTTCTGCCTCATGTAAATGCAAAAGTTATGAGATCTTTATGTACCAGTTGGAAAATTACTGGTAGATAGTATTTTTACAAATATTCAGGTGGTGATGGTTTCAAAAACATTAAATGGGATGTTCTTAAATTCCTTATTACATTTTTTTTTTTCCTGTGAAAATTTAAAAGTGCACATTTAATGGTAATTAAATTCTGAAAATCTTATTCTAAAAAGCTATACTGTATATTTGTATTGTTAATGTGCAAGTTTATGTATCTATCAATTCCTTAATGTAAATTAGAGCTCGTCCAGAATACAGTGCATCTGTATTCTCTTTGATGACTGCATTTCCCACTAAAGAGCTGGCTAATGATGAAGCTACGTTAGAAGCTGAGAATCTACTTAATGCAGTAGTAGTTCAGAAATTAAAATAGTTCTTTGTATTGATATCATCCTATTTCTTAATAAATCGGACTCCCTATTTGTCTTGTACATATCTTTTAGTGCATTGTGGCTGTTTTTTGAGTGATTTTTTTTAAATAAAAAGTGAAAGCATTTGCAATGGCTGAATTTTTTTAATATAAATATTTAAACATTTTAATAAATCTTGATTTCACTATTGATACTCATTTTCTTTTTTAAATAAACAATACAAACTTAATAGTTGTTAATGCATATACAGTTAGCCCCTCAAAAATGGGACACCCTTTTTAATAACTTTTATAATTATCATTAGATCTCATGGGTGGTATTATTGGAAATGGTTTGAAGAGAACAATGTAACTTGTGGTGTAATGCAGTTGATTAACAACATTAATTTGAAATTTTTTCATTGAGGAATCAAATATTTAGTGCAATCTATTCAGTGTGTGAAAGATAGTATAGCCATCAATTTTTTTTGTGATAATTCTGGTAACTTAAACTTGCAGAATATTTCAAATAATGCCTTTTAAAAAATATTCTAGAAATTGTTTTTTAATTTTGGAAATTTTCTTTTCGATTGGAACACAAGTTCATTAAGCGAAAAAGTTTCTTTTAACACTGGGAAAGTCAATTTTTAAACCCTATATATCCAAAAATTTAATCGGATCCTTTGCAAAAAAATATATATTTCAGTATGATGAATTGATTGTATTAAAAAAAAATTATGAATTGGATGGTTATGGTTAATTAACTGCATTGCACCATAAGAGCCATTTCCTACAACACTAATATAAAGATATAATAATTACAAATGTTTTTACGATCAACTATACACATGCTACTAAAACAAATTCATGTTGATATAAATTTAAAATCATAACATTAACTGACATAACTAATAAATCGTGTAATTAAATGGGCCACATTTTTAAAATAAAACACTTAAGCTTTTTTTAAAAACAAATGAATATGTTATAGCTGTTTCATATATTGTGGAATGTAAATGAGAAATAAAAAGTATTAGTTTAAATAAGAACTAAATCATAGGTTTTAATTTTTCTATTTGATCCTTCACAAATTTAATACTTTCTTGTATACTGTTACATACACAATTCTGAAATAAAAAGATACTTTTTAATAAAAATCTTATAATATGCACCATCAAATATTACCATTATCAAGTTTTAAACGGTTTATTACATTATAAACAAAATCTAATTGCAGGAAATAGTATTGTAAGTGTAGTTTATTTTTTATGAAAAAGAATTGCAAATTTTATAACAATTGTGTGTTACTTTAGCCAATTATAGACTAAAATTTCTGATTATACTTTTATCATTGATACAGTAGTTTTTGTATATGGGATTAAATCCATGTGACTGTCTCAAAAAAAAAAAATCCACGTATTGTTAATATTTATTATTTGAATTATACTATTATTTAATACATGTATGATATAGCATTGCAGTAAGAGACAACAAAAACTATTTGGGTTATGTGATTGAAAAGATCACATTCATATACACAAACTTATACATCTAAAAATGAAAATGATTCGATCGAGGACAAAATGAGGTCAGTAATATAAAATTCCTCAAAATTCTATCTGTTTAATACTGCATATGTATGTACTAGTATATGCAAAACAAAAGAATTACAGAGGAAATGATTTGTAACTAT